>JAVQJL010058224.1:0-43088 GCA_036024295.1 Nannoperca obscura
GCACTCTCCTCAGGGGGAGCTGGGAGGGGCAGGTCATCTGCCACTGGAGGTGGGGCGGGGAAGGTGGGAGGGGGGGCGTCAGAGGCATTGAGTGTGGTTTGGCATTCGAGGGAAGGGGCTGGCAAATCATCATCCAGTGGAGGAGGAGGAGGAGGAGGGGGTGGGAAGTCTGACAGAAATGAGGAGGGTTGACTGGTTAAAAGCTGTGACAAGAATGTGTTTGTACTAATCACCCAATCTAATCTTCACTGACAGCCATTTATATACTGAACATAAGTTCACAGCAAAAACAAACAGGACAATAAGAATACAAAATCTTCAGGGAGGTTTTGGCCAGTTTGAGAGGCATTTGATGACCTTTAGCTGTTCCACTGACAGCTTCTTAACTTTACATGTCTATTGAGAACACGAGGCAAAGGGTAAAGTCAAGTCCTGCCTGCTAGATGGGGGGAATCTTTCAGTATTCAAGGTGCCCTGTGGAGTTTTCTTGTAAACAAAGAAAATGTTAGTTTAGATTCAGTGTTTCCTACCAAAACCTTGAGGTCTAACAAACATGTTGAATGCATTTGCTTTGTTTGAGCATTTAGAAATTGTTTACATCCATGTTTGTCTTCTTCCTCACAAGCTTTGCTAGTGCACTGCTACGCCTCTTTGCACGTAACCTCCGTCGTTCTCATGCATGTGCGCAATACAAACAAAACAGGGAACCACTCGTAAAAATATTACTCCATAGCATTTCTAGTGGTCACAAACTCCACAGGGTACAATTAATTAGGCGGGGTTGTCGGACTGTGTCCAAGACTTCGATCAGCTCAGGCATCTTCAAATTCACAATAGTGCTTTAATTATGCACAGCTCTGAAAGTAAAAAGTTAAATTTCCCCAGAAGCAAAAGGTATGAGACTCTGAAGCCATCTCAACATTTGGCCAAATCATTAAAAAAAAGGCAGGAATTACAGTGCATTAACCCAATCTCTTGGAAACAACTCATTAAAACGACAGAACCACACAACTGATGCATTCTATTATATACTCAACTGTGAAGCTCTGAATGCTGCAGCATAACAATCAGCAGGGGGTGGGTTAGGGGAGGGCTGCTGACCGAGTGGATATAACTTCAAGTAGTTACAAAAATGGTCCACAAAATAGCATAAATAATGCAAATACCGTCACAGAGCGAAGGGGGCGGCGGAGGCAGATCTCCCACTCGTCCGATCACAGCTGTGCCTATTGGTGTCGGCGATGGACCTGAGGGAGGTGTCAGACTTTTGGGCCGCGGTGGTGCCACAGAGGCAAACTTCTTTGGCTGGTTGTAGAAGGACGGTGTGGTGACTTTGAAGTTCAGAGAGGACGTCACCATGAATGGCTTGCTGTTGCTGGAGTCCTCCATTTTGTGTATCTATCTGAGGATGAACACAAAAAAAAAAACATTATGGGCAACAGGTAGACACCACACAGGACAATATTGATTTGATGGGTATAAAATGGGTTGCAGTGAAGTTTTTCAACCATTTGGCCTGTCACAGTTCTAAACTACATACTAATTGTAACCAGATTTTGAGTATGTAGCGCTCAATTACTTGATGTCTGAGAGTGGTGTGGATGGCTAGTGGTCCTTCAATGCACTGCAAAATGGAAACAGAGGAGCTAATTAAACATTTTAAATGGTGAAACAAAAGAGTATTAAATCTTTTCTTTGGCTCTGTGAAGTTTCCAACTTTACAATTGGCAGTAGCTTCCTAAACTTGCAGTTAGATTGATTCAATTTGTGCATATTGTTTAGCATTTCCTCTTAGTACAAAACACTAACTTCTTTTATTTGAACTGCCATAACAGTGCACTATGCAGATTTGTACCTACTGTATACTTTATAGCTGGAACACAGCCGTCTTGAGCCCTAAAGTCTAGGTAAAATTAATTAAACTGGAGGTTTATTGTGGCTTGCAGTGTCTCTTAAAATGTAGTTTGGACTTGGACTATTTCTGGATGTAGTGAAATGGCAGTTAAAACAAAGAAAATAACCACTAGGGCATTCTGAAAATCCACTGTTACTCTTTAAATCACAAAAGCTTTGGCAAATGGTGTAGAGTGGAAAGAGAGAAAAGTGCGTGAAAATGTCCTCAGGCCATGCATACAGAGCAGACTTATAGTAGCATACTGGCACTCCCAGATGCCAGAGACAATTTACAACATGTAACACATGGCTGTTTACAGGGACATAAAAACACGACGACAGCAAGTTTTGTACAAGGGAGACCAGTTTGAAGCAGGAACGATAGCAACTATCCTAACATTTTCATGTGAGTTGCGTCAAAAAGACGGCACACTCAAATATTTACCTCACACATGCTGGTGGTTAAACAAATGTTGATGTTACTTCAGTGTCTCTATCGAGATTCCACACAAAGTCTGAACACATTTCCCTGAAGGCCACCGGCCCCCGAACATGACCTTTAGTCAAAAGCACGGTTGTTCTTACGGAGCCCCTCCACCAACACACACAAACCTACACTTACGAACACATCTGTACATGTACTGGATGTCTTAACTCGCACCCTGTAGCTGTAACAGAAGGAGTCACAGGTGGTAAGAATTAGACTAACTGGTGGAGATAACATTTCTCAGTGAACAACTTTGTTGTGTGGCCTTCATCCTCTACTTCCTAATGAAGGTTACATAGCATTGATGCCTCTATAAATGCCACAGTTACTATAAAGAGTGAGTGTGGGACTATTTTCTCAGTCATCTATAATTCAGAAGTACTTAAATAAATGACCACTTGTTTGTTTGCTCTACTAAAAGCTATATAAATTCTATATAAATCCTTCCTAAAATATAGGTTGCAACCAGTCAGATGGAAAAACAGATTAAACAGTGATTAAGGCTGTACTAATGTGTCTTGATACAGCTTTCTTGGGTTAGCTTTAATATTTATTTTCAAAGCATAGGGGTTGATGTGCAGGGTTTCTTTTTAAAAATGAAAATATAAATATAATGAACTAATATGTTAATAATGTTGCCATGGTTTCCTCTAAATAATAAGGCAACTGGTGATAATGTAAGATTGAACACTACAGAACCTTGTTACATTCACAAATCTCCTGTAAATATAATGCTGAGTGGCTGTCAACTAGCCCTCTGCGGGTTCAAATGTAGACCATTCTTTTACTTGATTAGTTTTCAACATTTAAATATAATTGAGTCTGCATTTGAGAAAACAACCCTATCATCAGGAGGAGATCAAGTCTGACACAGCCTTGAAAATACTTGTGTAGACTGAGCTTTAGCTGACTGTAAAAGCTAAACTAATCAGGCAAAGTATTTCATCTTCATTCCACTTCGTTGGGACACACAGGCAATGCTTCAAGTTCTGACAAGACAAAAACCCTTGGAGCTCATGAAAGTATCTCCGGTGCCCATGACATAACCAGCTTCTCTTTGTGTGAAAGCAGTGCGTAAATCAAGATTTA
Organism: Nannoperca obscura; assembly: GCA_036024295.1. Classification (NCBI taxonomy): domain Eukaryota; kingdom Metazoa; phylum Chordata; class Actinopteri; order Centrarchiformes; family Percichthyidae; genus Nannoperca; species Nannoperca obscura. The sequence goes on from JAVQJL010058224.1 coordinate 3,470, forward strand.
CTAATGTTGAGAACTTTCAATCATATAGCTGTGATGTCCTTTAGATACCAATTTAACTATACTGGCACATAACTGATCATCAATCAGAATGTACTTGTATCAGATAGCTCCGTGTATGCGTGTGTGTGTGTGTATCTACAGTATGTACGCAACATGTTTTATCCTGTAATAGGATAAGACAGTATGTTTTAGACAAATACCAGTGAAAATTGTTTGTGTTAAAGCTTTTTAATATTACTAGATAAAAGTGTGACTAGTGGAATAATTCTTGATGCTACATCTGACTACAACAGCATTATTGATTGAATAATAATTGGCAAAAAAAACTATATAAAGACATGAGATTCCTTCCCAAATGTCATGGTCCTTTAAGTTAAGAGTTATCCACTTGCATAATCCAGAAAATTGCCATATTGCGGAGCAGTTTGCACCAAAGGAAAGTTATAGTAAACCAAAGGAAAGAGAGAAAGGACAGGTGTTTTGTAGAAGGATACTCATTAATCTAGTATCGAGGCCTACTTCAAGCTGAATGGAGTGGACACTTAATGCAAAAACAGGCTGACTGGTTACGGTCAAGATCAAGCTCTTGGCTTTAAATACTACTTGAAACAGTACACTTGGATCCTTAATAGCTTTCTAAAAGGAGGACATGACAAGGGTGGGTATAGACTGTGATTTAGTCTTTTCATTACCGTACTTAAGCTACCTTGTTTCTAAGAGACAATATGCAAGAGTCCTCTCAATTATTCAACAGTGATGATAAGTTGTGGTCAGGCTCCATCTGTTCCTTGATACGGTCCTGGGGGATTTAATACGATGACATCAGAGCCACACTCAGCTTCGGACGTCCTACTGCAAAACTATCTTGAAACCTGATCCTTGAGATGAGAGAGATCCTCGGCTGAGGAACATATTTGGCACTACAACTCAATGACATCACCTTTGTTTCCTCCATTCAGCCGCTCTTTCTATAAATCTTTGCTGCTTTTCTCTTTGTCGTTTTGGCATTACGTTCTTGCTCCTTCTCCCAATCTGATGTATAGACCTGTTTACTGTAGCAGACCACAGCCCCTTTCATTTCTTTTATTCTTGTGCTTTCCTCAACCCTCATCATCCACCACTTGAACTGAATGACATCACTTAGGGCTGCATTTAATAATTTCTACTTTACAGCTGTGGTGGAGGGTGGCACTGTGTAGCCTTTAGATATGGCCCAAGCATAAATCACATACTGTACTTTGTAGCTTTTGAACTTTGTATAAACTCCACATGGCTGGGCAGCTTTTACAGGCTAGAAAATTGGTCCTCAACCCAGGGTTGGGTACCAAAGCCCAGTTTGGTTTTAATTCTCTCTCATCGGGGACTGATTTACACACGGGACAGAGGGCGAATGTGATCAGCCTAACTACTTTGAAGGATATAAATACCAGCATGGCTGTGGAATTGAGACTCAGCATTTTAAGTCCCATTTGGACCATTAAACTGTGCAAACATACAAAAGTAAAACTAAGCTCTTTTTGTGGCACACTTTCTATTTTACAAGTCTACAAGTTTCACACGAACACTCTCTTTCCTCTGAAGGGACAGAATGTGTGATGCAGTAGCTGTAGCTGTGAGGAGTTTACACACTCGAAGGGAAACTGTTTAACTCAGCAGTGGTTCATTACTTTGTGGTTATGGAGGAACTACATTTTGTTTATATACTGTGCTTCTGCTTTTTAAAAAGGTCATACGTGGAACTGTTCCTCGCTGAACTACAGTCTCCTTTGTCCTAATCTTCTCAAAAAACAGAAACAGCCTACATTATGTAGGTACAGTATTTCTTCACAGTGATACCTACACTATACCCACAGAAATACAGCGATAAGTGCATTAATGCATTACCTGCTATGTATCTATTCTTGGCAGCAAAACAAATAATTATTTTAAAAAAATGTAATCCACATTTATTAAAAGGCAGGTAACCTAACAGTTAAGCCGAATTTCTACCTAACTTTTTCCATGTCTGGACAGCCATTGTATCAGTGTCTGGTGTGTTGTTGATGTAATTCTCTATTGTTCTGATGTTAATAGCACACCCAGTTTCTGGGAAGCGTGTCTAGGCCGGGGGTCACTAATGCCGAGACAAACAACCCTTTTGAGTCCAGTCTTACAGGTCACTGGGCATGCATTGAGCACCAGTGTAACACTCCCCCTCAAACTACAGTTAAGATGACTGGTTGAACAGGCAACATTTCAATAACATCGTCATCAACCAATGGGCTCTGTGTCGAGCGCTCACCCAAACAAACGTTTCTGCTTGCACTGACATACAAACGATGTAGGACGAACGACAGTCACAAGACAGTGAGAGACAAAATCAAAGAGCGAGACATGCAGGGATTTGGGGGAAAGGGATGCCCTAAACTAGCTGGTGTGTCTTGACTCATGGAGGCTACAATTAAGGAGGATTCCTCGTCACCCCAGTCATAAAGAGTAGCATACAGCCATTCATAGATCATCTTCGTTCACAAATTTTCATTTCCCTCACTAATTTACTGGAGGTGTCAGTGACCATAACCCCAATCTTTTCAAACAGAGGCACCACAATAACCCCAGGCTAACCCAAGATAGAGCCTTCTTGCGATAAGTTATTCTTAAAACATACAATACTGTGGCCTTCGGTTGAGGCCCCCCCTTCTATGTGACTGATTAAAAGGCAAATAAAGGGCAAGGCACAAACACTGATAATCACAGGATTTTCACATTCTTGAAGTTGCAGAAATGCTATGCTAAAAATGGCTGCATTCATGTATTCTCCCAGCATCCCTTTTCAGTGCAGCGAGCTGTGGTGGATCTCTTCACATCCTGGCATGTATGACATGAGACCCAACTAGGTAACTAGGAATGTAGGCCATTCAGGAGCCATAGTCGTTGGCCACCTCAGCACGGGCACAACAGAACAGTCAACTATGCCACCTGATAATAGATTTCTATTTACTTGATACTATCAATAAGTTAAACACACCCTTGGCACCCCATTGATAAGCCAGGGTTAGCCAACTGTTAACCAATGCTTTATCAGATGAGAGCAATGGGTGAGCGGTCACAAAAACAGCTAGGTTAATTGAACATATTGGTAACCTTACAACACGGTTTCGCAATATTGCTACAGACAGGGAAAAGACGTATAGCTGAAGCTTAACGTTTTGAACTAGCTAGTTGGCCGAGAGAGTCTCGCGTTGATGTTAACGTTAACCGATAGCCTACATAGTATTTAAAGTGCATAACGTTGAAAAACGTTAGCTTGTCTTTAGTCCAATTTCCAAGACGAATCCGTAGCGCCATAGCCTCAACACACATTAGCTCAGAAATTAAACCCACTCACGGTTGAATGACAATTGCCACTCACCTGCAAGTCCGACCAGCCACCTAGTGTGATAAACGTGAATGTAACCTCTCTGGCTTATCATCGATCACTCCAACGTGAACGTTAGCTCCGCTCGCCCCGTCGCGCACACCCCTACCACTCCTAAAGTGAACCAACATTACATGGTCAGATTGATTCGGTGACGAAACCGGCTAACACCACCCCGTTTTTTTCTTTACCTCATATGGCAAAGAAGACGGGCTGTTTTAACTTTACTGTCATCGAGTTTAATACATTTGCTACTCTCTGATGTACAAAATAAGCGCTTACAGCTGTGTTGCTTGCTAGCTAGCTTTCTAGCTTGGTCAACTTTTTAGCTGGACTTCCTGTTAGAGCTTCCGCATAGCACGTTCCTTATCGTCGGTGTCCATCACCCGGTGTGTCAGCCTACGGTACGTTCAGCGAGATTTTTTCACATCCACTAAACGATAACGTTACACAACCCAGAGGTATCTTTCAGCCAGAGTCTGCAGTGGTTTTTATGTGTCAAACAAAAAGCTGCCATATGACCGATACACAAGTTGTCACATCACAAAGAAGCCTTTTCCTGAGGTGATAACAACCCTCATTGAGTAATTAGTATATCTGTCGGCCTGCTATCATGATACTGATACTAAAGACTTTACCTTATTAGGCAACCTGTATTAGTCTGACGGCCCCACCAGAGTGAGACATGCCAGCTTTGGCTATTATCAGCTATTATCCTATCCACAACACATACGATTACTTACTCTGTTAATACAGCTGATATCTCCTTTTTTCTTCCCCCCTCTTGCTTTTGGTCTTCTCTTTTTGTCTTGGTCCAGGCTGAGTAAGAGTTGACTGTAATGGCAACTTCTCTGTCTCTCTTCCCCACTCCAGCTATTAGACCCTCCCCCTGTGCTTTTCACTCTGGAAAAAGAATGACACCATACTTCCAAACAAGTTCTTTCTCGTTTGGCTTTGGCTCAGGACTACTATGTAAACAGCACCTCTCTCTCTCTCTCTCTCTCTCTCTCTCTCTCTCTCTCTCTCTCTCTCTCTCTCTCTCTCTCTCTCTCTCTCTCTCTCTCTCTGTGCAGTCAAAACCCCTCCTCCTGCACTCTTTTCTCTCTGGATTCTTGTAGCATTCTTCAGTCAATGACATCAACCCTGTTGCCTCTCCTTGTAAGGTCAGACTGAGTGAATGAGGGAGCGAGAGGGAGGGAAAGATAATGGGGCGAGAGGCTTGATTAGATACAGACACTAAAAGCAGTCAGGGGTTTAAACACAAGGAGGTGCAACGGCTGAAGCAAGTATGTTCAAACAGGTCTGGGCTGTGTACTAGGTTGGCTATATTAGCTTGATTTTATCTCGAGGAAAAAAACAAACACTGGTTTTATGCTTTTTGTTCACTTGCTTCACAGGTAAAGCTGAGGATCAGATTGTAACGGCATTATTCTGTTTGCTGCCAAGTGCAATGCCACATCATTATTTACTTTGCACTAAGGCAGTAAACATGCGAAGGCTTAGACTGCTTCTCTGTACACGATTAGTACGCTTGACTATAAATATATTTTATGGCTCTTTCTCAAGTCTTACTGTTGTTCATCCTGACACTAAGGATGTCATTGACCTCAGACTGGCGCCAAATGACTCACCACCTCCTGCACATCAGCCACTTCTATGTGTCTATGTTTAATATCCTTTTATGTGTCACCCACACACACACACACACACCTCGCTTACGCACACTTTTGAGTCTTATCACACTTTCAGGTTTCTTTCTCATTGAGTCATTTTGACATATATTTTAACATTATTCTGACATTTATCATCACACTTTTTATTTGAAAATGTTATCCCTATTTCATATTTTAATTTTAAGAACACAGGTGCAGTAAAAACGCCAATAGACTGAGACTATTTCACCTTTACCTAATGCAAATCAACTCAGGAATTCAAGATTTTACTTTTACTTTACTTTACTTTTACTCACTTTTGCATCACTAATACCGTATTCTGTGTTTAGAGCTGAAAAGATTAATTGAATAGCTAAAGGACAGCTTCATAGTTGTGAGAATGTGCTGCTTTTGAGTATCTTATGTGATAATGAACTGAACATCTTTTAGGTTTTGGAGAGTTGGTCGGGCAAAGGAAGCAATTTCATGACCTCCCTTGGGGCTATGGGAAATTGTGATACTCATTTGACATCCATAATCCTGAAACAATGGAAACAAGCTATGGAAATCCATTTTCAGTTACCTCGACCTACTGGCAAAAATAGTCAAGTCACATATATTTATAAATATATCAACCCCCAAAAGCACATTTAAAAACACGAACAATGCAAAAACTTAACGACGTGACTCATGACATGTCAGTCAGATGGCCACCAACTCGTAGATCACCACGTGACGTTCAGTTTGAGACACAGCAAAGTTGTGGGTAAATTTAGGTTGTGAAACTGTAGGTAAGGTTCTTCTACATGCAAACCTCTGTTGTGTAACCCGTTGCTGCCTGATTCCTGTCTGTGAACTACAGGGAGTGGTCATTTTGGGGTCTTCGATAGCCTATTGTCCCGCAAGGAATGTTTCCAGTCTCTCCCCACTTCCACCGGGACAAAAAAATGTGTCGAATTTCCACTCAGGGATTTCCAAAGCAACTCTGGTGCCATGCTGAGAGGAGAAAAAAACAAAAAGCGCACCCCATCCTGGCTGCCGGCTCGTTGGCAGGTGACATTTGACACATGTGTGTCTTCTGCGCTTTGTCGGCCAGCCGCAAACATCGAGTGGTGCCACGGTTTGGAAAGTGCAGGGAAAAGTCAGGTCTGGGGTCCAGTCAGCCTGGAGGTAAACATCAAAACAGGAGGCCGTCAGAATCAGAGCCAGACATCCTGGAATGCAGCCAAACCTTGAAACAGTTCCTTTCCCCCTCCCTCTCTAAAGTGCCATATTTCTCTTTCTCTTTCTTTCTTGCTGCATTTTTTTCCGCACTTTTCTCCTTCAATCTCTCCATTCCTCAGTCTGCCCTCCATAAGCTGCACTTTTATTTCCCATCCCATCTTTCTCTCCGCTCCTCCTCTCTTCCCCTGCTCATGTGAGTCAGTACCTGCTCATAATACCCCCAGTGCTCGGAGTTAATATCCTGATGTTGGATCATTTTCAATCTGCAAAGAGCCATAGTCTCTCTCTCTTTCTCTCTCTCTCTTTCTGGACACACTCCCTTTCTCAACAAAGCAAAAGGGGGAAGGTAAGGTAAATGTTTGTAATTGTTCACACACAAGTAAATGCCACTTTTCCTTTTTCTTTTTGTTGAATGCACAAATCTTTTTGAATATTTTATTTTCGATTATTTACATTTTAACTATATACCCCCCCCCCACACACACACACACACAATTACTACAAAAGACTACAAATAGAGATTTCTTTAGTTAAGTTAAACAAATATATTTTAAAATTCCAGGTAACATGTCTATTTTATCCATATAAAGCTGCAAACCAAAGTGCTTTTCCAATGTTTGTCCCAGTGACTTTTGTCAGTGTGCTGCAGATATGCCATAAAGTGAGATTTTATAGACATTCATGTACAGTGCAAAAAAGAGCCTTCCACAATTCCACATCTCAAACAAATCTCTCATCATTTAGCTTTGGATTTATGTTGCTTTTGGGAGGTGAGATAAAGTTGATGAAGGAAGTTGTAATGTAGCACGCACAATATGGGTGTGTCCCATATGGTGTAGACATTAAGTGTAGCCTATAATAGAGGTGCAAGGTAGACAGCTGTGCCTACTAAGCAAAAAGAACATTTAGCCATCAAGCAGACATTCCAGGCGTACGTTAGACAGCACGAGAAGCTGCAATCTTGTGACAGAACATGGTCTCTTCACTCTGCGCCCACAGGAAAAATCTCTCTGCTGCCAAACTGGCTCCCATGCAAAGCCAGCGTTAGACTGCAGTGCTCCAGTTCCACCAGAGGGTGTCAGACTGATACACATTACTGGCCTGCGCAGCCAGACTGAAATGCCTCGAGGGAAGAAGATTCCCCCAGATTCCCTGACAGCAAGCAAATCCACATCAGCTACAGACATGATAAAGGACAGGAGGGTGTGTAAAGTGGAAACCCATGGGCACTGACATGACTCTAAAAGGAGAATGGACACACGAGAAGTAAGCTGGACACTGAAGCATCACTGTGAATAAACAGTGCAGCAGTGGTGTTGGTCTAGACGAGGAGGGTTGGGGCGAGAGAGAGAGAGAGTGGGGTAATTGCAGGAAAGAAAGGAAAGAGAATTGTAAATAATAGAGGAGAGAGTTGGGAACTCCTTATACACTAGAGTTTGTGAATCCACACACACACACACACACAGGCAGCCAAAACATGATGTGTGTGCTGAAAAATTCCAGCCCAAAGCATCAACTACTAATACACATAAGCTCCATTTCTCACTGGCTAAAACAAAGCTAATCACATAAGCACGGCCATTAGAGGACACCTTATGAGAGGCTGCCTCTTTTCATAACAACATTTATTCCTCTCCCTCGTTCCCACCCACCTCTAACACGCCTTCCCTTCTCTAAAACAAACCACAGAGAATTTTACTCCCCCCATTTCTTTCCCCCCTTCATCTTTTTCTCCCATTTCCTCCTCTCTCTGCCCCCCACCACCCTCCCTTCTCCTTCTCCACTTACATTTTATATTTTTTCTCTCCTTCTTCATATGTGAAACCCAATGCAGACAGGCTTTCAAATACACACCCTCCGGTCCTACTCAACACACACACACACACATTGTCTAACTAACTTGGTGGCTCCTCGAGGGCAGATGCGTAACATGTGGTTCCAATTATAACATATTGTAACACGCACTAGCAGCAGTTAGGCTCAGCGGAGCAAAGATATATGGAAAGCAGTGGGAGTAAAGGAAATGGAAAAATGGCACCTTTTATAGGAATTTGAGTCTGAGGAGTTTAATATATAGAGACATTGGTTGCCTACCTTTTAGAATGGAAGCAGGCATTTCCATTTGTCTTTAGAGTGTCTGAATATGACAGAATTAAAGTGGTTAGTCATTATCCTTGAGGTGCAACCTACATAACAGCCAGGAGCTGATAGACAGATAGTGACAGGTGCATGAAAGTCACTGATTACATGAAAGAGGTGTGTGTGTGTGTGTGTGTGGGTCCCCAAGATAATATTGAACTGCTGCAGTTAGATTCAGTGCAGCATCATCACCGCATGATAAGAAAACAAGAGACGCGTTGACAGGAACATGATAGAAGTCGTGTCTTGCCGTGTGTTGCAAGGTGCGCTTTCATGCCATTGCACATGCTTTGTTAGCAATGGTGTGTGTGTGTGGGGGGGGGGGAAGACTTAGAAAGAAGCGGACAAAGCTGGTGAGAGGCAGTCATCTTTGTCATTGGCCCATGTATCATGACTGAGATTAGTGTCAAGAATTTCTTCCCTCTGTGGTTGACCTTGTCTCACATTGACAGTCCACATCATAGATCACCAGGTTGTCACAGGTGTACTGTATATATATGAAGCGGGTGAGTGTGTGTGATCGGGCTGCAACTAAGGATGATTTTTCAAATCGTGAAGATAATGCTCCCAATGAATCAATTAACCGCTCGGTCTATAAATCATCAGAAAATGATTTTTCTAGAGCTCAAGGTCATCAAACGTCTTGTATTGTTTGACCAACAGTCCAAAGCTGAAAAAGATATTCAAGGTCTCCCGTTAAAAGAAGCTGGAAACGTGAAATGTTGGTGTTTCTGCTCAAAAAACAACTTCAAAATCAAATTGATTAATCGCCTAATCGTCGCATCTCAGTGGCTAATCAATCAATTGACGTTGCAGGTCTAATTTGCATCTCAGTAATGGGTCCTGAGAGGGGGTCAAATACATCCTACCTTTGATGCAGAAGAGTGTGCAAAGAAAACGAGAACCAAATGTGAATCGTATCGACAAGGAACGGCGGGTAGCGCAGGGTAGATGTGCAGAGATTAACCGAGGATTGAGTGAGACTGAGGCATTGTAGAGACATCCAGGCAGTGACTTGGGCAGATGGAGGGGGAATTGAGAGCCAGAGAGGGACACAGGATATACTCAGTCTGCAATTACAAATATCAGGGGCGAGTCGTATACGTATTGTTTTCCAACCAGCTTCAGGGTGTGCGAGCCACAACCCCGAGTGAAGCTGACCCCTGCAGCAGCCTAAAGCCTCATCTCCGCTGTCCCAGTGGGAACCCAACAGAGAGAGCTTACCCACATCTATATATAAACCCAGAGTGCAGTGATTGGCTGGATTATGTATGATTTGCTTTGTCCGGCAAGTCACACATTAAACCCTTTACTGTTAAATCACACCCACGACTCAGCATCTCTTCTTGTGTGCGTCTGTGTATCTCTTTAACTGTTAAACCAAGTGATTCGATTGTTGACTGTCCATTCTGGCGTGGTAATTTTTATTTCACACAGCATCATCTCCACACCTCCCACCGCCCATTACTCAACTGACCCCCCCCCCCCCCCCCCCATCTGCCCATGTCTTTGTCTCTCTGTCCATCCATCTGTTGTGCTCTCATCCTCTCTTTCTTCTTCGGCCAAAGTGCCGTATGTAAAGTCAACAAGTGAGTGACCACACATGCACCTCCGCGCACGTGCCCTCTTCACTGTCCAGGCTCCACCTGCGTCATTTTCTAGGGCAAACACTTAGAAACAGCACACAGGAATTTGTAATCAGCTCAGAGATTGGGGCAGGGGGCTGCCCAGACAGAAGAGGAGTAAGAAAGAGAGGGAGGTAAGATGTTTTAAAAAATGCAAAGAAGTGAGCAGGTGTTGGTATAAAACTGAAGTGAGACGGGGGAGAAGGTGAAGGTGTGGTGGTGTTAAAGATTTAGATACAAGTCAAATGACAGAGAGAGAGATGGAGAGATGGAGATAAAACAGCCACTCCTCTTTTTTTTTTCTCCAGGGAAGAGGGGACGGAGGGAAGAAAACGAGGCAAACACAAATAGAGGGAATAGATGAAGATCTGGGGATATGACTCAGAACAGAAGCAGAAAGCAACATTTAGGCGCAGAGACGACTGAGGGGCGGATCAATACAGACACGACAGAGAGAGAGGTGGAGACTCGGCAGTGGCTTGACTGTGAAGGAAAACCCTCTGCTGTTTTTTTAAGGATTGTTTAGTACTGGTCTATTTTTTTTGGGGGGGGGGGGGAGATCAGTCCGAGGGAGGCAGGAGGAGGGTGATTGAGAGGCGCAAGGAAACCGCTGCAGTGCATTGTTAGGCTGAGCGCACACAGGAGAGGGAGACAGAGAGAGAATTCCCCATTTTAGCTCAACAATATTACAGCAGTGCAGAGAAATCTACAACAATGGCAGACCGGCACTCTCAGCACCGTGCTATTGATCCTGTAGTGGCGACCCAATAGATACACAGTCAATCTAACTGTTGTTTTAACCTCTCATTACATTAGCCCAACGCCTGCGGGAGTTTTGGTCTTTCTGGTTTACAAATTATCAGTGTCTGTCCCAAATATTGAGATTGTTTAGGTAATTAATAGCTGCAGATCGACTAGGGTATTATAAACCTAATATTACAGGTAATATATTGGTGATAGCTATAATAAAAAAATATAAAAATGATAATGCTAATAATGCCTCACATCTTTATTTAGTCCTAATCTATTTACCTCAGGCATACTGACTTACTAACCGGACCTCTTCTAAGACACTGCGCCGGAGAGAGAGAGAGACAGAGAGAGAGAGAGAGAGAGAGAGAGAGAGCGGGAGGGAGAGAGAGAGAGAGAGAGAGAAAGAGAGAGCGGGAGAGAGAGAGAGAGAGGGATCGAGCAAGTGCAGGAGGGAGAGAAAAAACGAGAGAGCACAAGAGACCAAGAAAAAGAAGCTAGTGCCGAGAGAAAGAGAGTCGCAGGAGGAAGAGGGAGAATGCACGGCGTCTGGGTAACACTTCCTCGCTTGTATCCAGGGCCTTTGTGAATACACCATGGGATGCATCGGCTCCAGAACACTGAGTAAGCCCCGCTTCTCTTCCCTCTCTCGATGCGGGCTGGAAGGGGGGGTAGGCGGGGTGAGGAGGAGGATGGGGGTCTTGCAGGAGCTAGGGTTTGCGTGGAGGCTACGGACAGGCGTTGTGTGTGTGTGTGTGTGTGCTGTTTGCTTCTCAGTGCAGCGGGTAAGCGAGCTGTAGATGTGTGGTCACAGAGACTGTGCACACAGGATACAGGCAAGATGTCAGAGACAATATGTGTTAAAATGTGCTACCGTGTGTGTGGTTGAATCCCCCACCTCCCTGCTCCCCTCCCTTGATTTATGATGCTGTTTGGCAGTATTTATGTGTGTGTGAGTAGGAGGCAGAGAGGGATGGAAAGAAGAGAGAGGCGGGAGAGGGAGCCACTGTGATAGTGCTTATTTATAGGGAAAAGAGACAGGGGATAATGCCATTGTCAGGGGCGTTTGCACAGTTTATTATTATTTGCATGGATACTAGGGATGGAGAGGTATAAGGAAATGAGCAGCAGAGGAAGAATTTCAGTGCATGCGGGCAGGGAGGAGGAGAGACAGACGGAGATGGGGAGAGGGGGAGAGGGAGGGACAAATACGTGCAGGCAAGGGTGTGTGGGATTGATTGGAGTTTTCAGGTGAGGACCCTCCTGGAAAAACCCATAGATGGCATGTTAAGTAAATCAGTATCAGGACTGCTGCTAAGTGGGGAAAGCCTGGGAGGGGTAGTAGCCTAGAAATACTCTTTTTTGGTAAACAGTCAGTAGTTCATAGTTCAGATATGTTGCAGTGCATGTTCAGGTCCTGCACGTCTTATCACGCTCAAAGGTAAAAATAAACACAGACTTCCTTTGGTGTTAAATATTAATACGTCACTTAGCACATCAGGCTCTTTTTAAACCATGCTTTTCTCTGAAAAGTGCATAACCTTTACAGGGGTCATGCATGTCAAAATCGAGTTATAGACAGGATCTCCACTGTGCTTGTGTAAGTCCCCCCCACCCCCTTTTTTCATTTTTTAACTAAATGTAAAATCTTGAGAAGAGGATTTTTAAAATATCTGGAATATGCATGTGCAGAAGAAAAAGTACTGCGTGACACAATTGGGAAGGCAGGTGTGAACTGAATACAGCAGAAACGGTGTTACAGCAGCGAGGGCCGGCCGGATTACAGTGTTTGACAGATTGCAGAGCAGGAGACGAGGTTAGGATCTTCTGTCAACACTCAGGTCAAGACAGGAGACCGTACAAGCCCAGCGACTCCAGCTGCTGCAGACAATGTGATTGAAGAAGACAGAAGGCTTTGGAAAGGTGCCACATTAATCTGATTGTGAGACACCTAAATAGTGATGCTCATTTTCATACGTGTGATCACAGAAGCTTACGAATCCAAAAAGGCTTCTCGAGTAATAGCAGTTACATTTTCCGCAGTAGTACTAGAGATTGTACATCTACTTAATGAAAAATTTCTCTTCAGTGTGCAAATATTATCCTAAGCTGTGCGCACTATAATTAAACATGAACGCGTCGCTAGAACAAGGACGTTTTTAAAGCAGCTTGTGTGCCTGCGTCTGTGATTCTCGTGTGAGCAACAGAATCAGAAGCAGTGCTGCCGGTCTAGAGGCGTGGTTGTATTTATCCTAGGTGAGAATGGCTTTAGTGTGCGCTATTGATCGGCCTTCTCAACTGCAGTCCACGCTGCCAAGCAAAGATCAACAGGAGGAGCAGCAGCAGCACTAGATCTGTGTCTGCACAGGAGTAGCCCTGATGTATCTGTCTGCCCGCTGGTAACATGATCTCTCCCAGCTCCATCACTTCTGGGAGTGTACTCCGTGGTCAGGCTGTTTGTATCCACACACTGTATAGTATGTTATCTGTTCCTTTCAAAAATCATGCGCCTGTGTAATACGTCTGTATCCAGCAGGTTGACAAAGGTACATTTTACAAAGATTTGAATGTCATAGGTGCTGTGATACTGGCCATTTCTTTAAAAGTAAATTTTAATAGAAATCTGTGAAATTTTTTAGAGGTCTGGCGCTTTAAACTGGTTCAAAAACAAAGCCCCAGACATAAATAACTCTAAGACCAAAAAAAAAGCAGCATCATGGCAAAATGTTGCATGCAGACATAAAATGAAAAACTTCAGTATAGTTGTGAGGACAGTTCTTCATACTCCAGGTGTGAGTTTGTGGCTTTTAATTCAGACCCAGTTGGAAAATGAGGGTGAGGTTTTTTTTGTTGTTGTTGCCAATAGTCTACAAAGAATCTATTGAAAATATATTCCTCACGCAGTAGGTACAGTATACTGTTTATTGATGGTTATTTGGGTCATGTTTTAAACTGAGAGACTAGGAAAGGCACTGACCCCCAACCCTTTTAACATATGCCCTTCACCAGCACTGTTACTGGGTCAGGCAGGGATATACAGTAGATGCACGCACCACCCCTTCAGAGAGCAAAGGCCTTGGGAAGCATCGATGGGAGGTGCACGTTTTTCTCCTCCGCTTCACCAAGAAAAGGCAGTAAGATCTACTGCAAAATAACACCAACTGGATTTTCGTCAGTGACTCAGCTTGTGTGTGAAGTACACAGCGTACGTATGCCTCATTGAGAGCAAATCTCTTCAGCTGCCAAACTACTGTTAGTAATTCTGTTACAGCACCGTGATGTTGATCACATTTTTAGATGGAGTGCTGGTAATGCTATTACCCATAATTGTGCTGAAAGTTACACATCAGAAGCCTTTTTCTGTCTCCAGTTACCAGGCCACACTATACCTGTGAGTGCTGGAAACATTAATCACTGTATAATTTAGGGCGGTGGGTGCAGTCTGAATGTATCTGCTTTGGGTCAGGCTGCAGCAGTGAAAATATAGATATGAATGTGGGACATTATGACAACTCTCACCTGTTTGTGCTGCCTCTAAGCAAACTCTCTCTCTCTCTTCACTTTCTCTAAGTTAGCTCTGGTAAGCAGCCATTGCGGAAACAACACTTACTGATTCAAAAAGCACTAATAGCTGATTGTGTGTGTGTGTGTTATGTATGTTTATGTATGTATGTTTTTATTTTTCTGGTACTGACCAGTGTCAAGTGCTCAAAACTGGCATCAAATATTTGGCAATGTTCATATTCTTGGTTTGCTTGTTTTCTGATCAGATGGTCCCAGACTTAAATCAAAAGTTTTGCCAATTTTCAACAATTTCATATAAATTAAGTTCTTATACAGCAGCTTGTGTTTAGACAACATTTAACATTGGAGAACTTTGACTTCTTTTGTTAAATAAAAAAAAAGGTTTGTGGAAAATCATGTTTATTTATATAATATATAATTAAAATGTGTATTATTTTGGTATTGATACATAGAATCAACTAAAGTAAACTAAACTACTATGATCTAATGACATAATTCCAAAAAATGTCAAACAGTACACAGCTTGAGTGCCTGTGTTTCTGTATGTTGGTCTGCATATTCATGTGTATGTGTTCATGCAGGGACCCGTGAATAATCTCAAGTTAACATCCTCCTGTCGTATGATCGTGCTCTTGCTGCTATATTCATCTGCCCGTAGGCCCATGTGTGGGTGTGAATTTATATGTAAAGGCGCCACTGTTGCCTCACCACTTTATCCCATCTCTCTGTTTTTGCAACTGCACTACAGAGAGGGATTCCCGGTCATTAGGTTTAAAAACAACCCAAACACCCCCCATTGCGCCACTTTTCAGACATTCAGCCACACAACTGATACCATGTAAACTGACAACTGGCAAATTGACAGGCTGATTGACTTGCTCCTGACTAGGGTGGAAAAGCCTTGTACACATTCAAGGTGAATGACTCAGTGATGTACTACGTCAGAGACATGGTGGGACCTGATGACCCTTACCTGTGTGAGTGTGTGTCAGAGTATGTGTGTGTGTGTGTGTATGCTTATACATTCAAGGACTCCAGTGTAGCACAAATAGCGGAAGGTCTTTACCTACAGATTTATGTGAGAGTGAGCTCCTCTGTGTCACATTCTCTACAGTGTGCTATTATGGTTTGCCTTGTCAATGGATGTCTGGATCATTACCAGAGGGGAATTGATTAAAATGTATGTACATGAGTGTGTGTATGTGTGCCCTACGTATCATTTTCAGCCTGTGCATGTACATGACAGATCTGAAGTAAGAGGCCTGTGTGTGGGCACATGATGGCAGGTGTTTCTGTAAACAGTGTGACTCAGCGACAGAGTGTGTTATGAAATTGAAACATAACATGCTGTGAAAGAGAGAATTCTATCCCTACAATTTGATCTCTCTCTCTCTCTGTGAATGTATGTGCATTTGTGGATGTACTCAGCATCAGTGTGCAACGAGCGCTGATTGTCTCAGTGTTATCTGCAGTTACTAACCACTTCAGCGCTGATAAAGAAAAAGGCCATGTTCTCAATGGTGGGAAGTCTCGCTTGAATATCAAGAGCAAGATAATAAAGATTTCCTGCGCACAGTGTCTGTACACTTAACTGGTTGATTTCCTCTGCTTCTGCAGGTCTCCTTCCCTTCATCTAACCAGAATCAGATAACAGCATTAGTTTTCCATTTCAGGTCTAAATATTCATTATATATTTAGCAGGCCATTAGGCCGTTTATGTGAGTGATCAGTTTTATGATGCTGGGCTGCTGCTGCCTGTGTTAAGATACTACATGCTGTAGATTCTTTGTTACCACAGTCGATGCACCAATGACTTCTGTAACCTATTTAACCAGCATCAGCGATGGAGAGTTGCACAGGATGGCAGCCACATTCACGCCTAAACAGATTAATGAGGCGAGTCAGGGCTGTCGATGACAGGGGCATGTAGATTGCCGTTAGTGGAATGCCATTTCACCAAGGTAATGGCAACAAATTATGCTGTGTTTGAGTTTATGTATACATGCATGTCAGAGCTCCTGCATGTGTGTGGATTATGTCCTGAAACACACTTTCCCCAGCCAAACTCTCCCAACCATCTGGGCTCTGGTCCTCAGCTGTGTTCTTTCTGAACTCTGGAGCTCGGTAACCTGGCATCTGCACACACTGCTGCAAGGGAACTGCTATCTGAGCCGATACCCCATCGTGGCAACCAGCCCTACTGC
This sequence comes from Nannoperca obscura, assembly GCA_036024295.1. Taxonomy (NCBI): domain Eukaryota; kingdom Metazoa; phylum Chordata; class Actinopteri; order Centrarchiformes; family Percichthyidae; genus Nannoperca; species Nannoperca obscura. The sequence continues at coordinate 19,986 of JAVQJL010058224.1, forward strand.
AGCTGTCATGCCAAACAACCACCAAGCCCCCTGGTTCTTCGGTGTTATTGCTTCAGGGCACTGGGAGTATAAAAGACAGATGACGCTCAAATGCCTTCCACTTCAGCGGGAGCTGTCAAGCCACTACAGTCAGAGCTGGAGTTGACAGTGCAGCCGCTGCAGATCTTTGGTCGTGCGCCACGCACGGCCGTGCTGCTCCCTCTTTTTTTCCTCCTCCATCTCTCCACCCTCCCTCTCTCCCTCCTCCTCGCTCCTTCTCCTCGGCTGAGCTAAGCCTGGCTCCCCTATGACTGCAGGGGGGGTATCCAGCGCCGCACCGCTGTGTGTGCGGGGGAGGAGGGAGAGTGCCGGGGGAAGAAAAGCTGGCTCAGAGCTTTGGTCATGTGCTCTGTTGTTGCTGTTTCCTCAAGGAGGGATCCTGCCTGCCTCGTCAGGAGCAGAATTATGCATTCGCTCACTGTGCTGCTGAGAGCCCAGCGAGTGCAGAAATACAGAGCGTGGCTTAAGAAAAAACTGGGATGTTGGATAATGACGACTGACCCATCATCTATAGAGATATTCTGAGAACTCTAAACAGCTCTGACTAATCACAGCATGATATAGACATCCAAACCCTTGTGGCTCACTTCACAAATACCACATGGTTTGATGTAATCTCATATGAGGTTGAAGCTCACAGACACATGATAATATACATAAGGTTACAAAGGTACACACACTGTACTAAATGTTTCTGGTCCTTTGCTGTGTAAAGGCTGGAGGGGTCCCAGTGGTACTTTGTACTGCTGCAGTCCAAAGAACTCTTGAGCCACATAGTGATTCATGTGGGGAGAGAGTAACTGCTAATCTATTAATTGGCCAAATGAGGGATGCAGAGGGGCGAGACTGAGAAAAGGAAAGAAACAGAGAAAGAGAGGGAGCGCAATTGTGTGTGTCCCTGTGCATTAAGCTTTATGTTGCTGTAGGCCTGGTGTATGTGGGTGTGCATATATGTTCGTGTATGGTTTGTGTTTGCAGGGCAGATTTTTTACCAAGATGGGGAATAAATCTGGGACACTCTCTCCCGCCCAGGCAGCAAATGAGACATCTCTCTAGTCTGCCTAACTGTTATCAGCCAATAAGTAACCATATCACACCGCACTCCACAGTGCCAAAAATCAAACATGCCCGACTAATCCTGCTGAGGTCACACAGAGTTCATTTCTAATGGTGGAAGTAGCACTTGAATATAAATATGTCCATCCTCCGAAAAGTCCTGACGCAAAGTAGTTTCTTTATACTTTCTTTTTCAGGAACGCCTTATTCACAAACACCGTTTCTAACAGTTTAATCGCAAAAAAGGTAGATTTAGAGCAGAGCAGGGAGGATTGTCATTAGTGCCCTTAAACACAGTGAAAACACATAAACAATAGTTGGCAGAGTACCCGAAATTTGCTGGTACATTTTTGCCCCTTGAATGGTGTATTCAACATTTTCACCAGTTAAGTTGCAAACCCTAAGGTACATTATATCTTTGTCTCTTTAAGGTAAATTTACCCTGCTAATGTACAGCCAAACAACTATTTATATGACCGTACCTCCTGTGGTGATAGTCAGAGGTATTGAGGGAAACTCTAACTATAGAAGAAATACACAAAGTAGGTTGAGGGAAACTGGGTCGAACAAAACGAGGGTAAAAAACACTTGATCACTCCAGGAAGTAACTCCTCAAATATTAAGATCACACATCAATGATGTATAAAATGATACTTGTACAATCTTTACAACGGGAGACGACTCAAATGGGTGGTTTGAATACTCTGTTTACTGTACAAATGAAGCAAGGCGGACCTGATTTGTAGTTGGCACACCCTCCCATGTGTGAGTAAAGAGGGGGTCAGTTTCTGGAATGAAGTCTGTCCCTCGTCTCCTGCCCTTGCACTGATCTGGTGCGACTGGCTGGAGTTTAGAGGGAAGGGGAATATCTGAGAGCCCAACGGAGACAGAGTGGAGCTGATGTTTCTGAATCACTGGGTCAGTGGGTCACAGACATCAACTGGACATCCAGGGAGCCAACAACTCTCTGTGTGTCTCAGAGCTCCTGAGGAGTCGCTCATGATTGCCAAATGCAGCTGTAAAAATGTGATTGGCTCAGCAACACACATGCAAACACACCATCACACACACACACACACACAGAGTGCTGATACAGGAGCGAGCCCCTCTGAGAGTTGCACAGACCCTCTGATACAGAGAGCGAGCACCTAGAGACCGAAGCTGTGTTTAAACTCTATTACGAGTACAGTCTCTAATTAAACCAATGTTTTAATTAGGATTTGGACAGCCAGGAAAGAGGAGGGATAATGGCGTTCATTTATCCAACAGAGAGCGTGTATTTCAGATGACTCCCATCTACAAGTAGTCTTTGTGTGTGATCTGCCACCAACTCTTCATAGCGCGTTATTATCTGAAATGCAGGTGTAATTTACGTGTAGTGGAAGTTCATTAGGGATCCCCTGGAGTCTAGATGTTAGTAGTGGTTAAATACAGGTAATACATTTCAATCACAGAGTCTATTTGACACCAGAGAGGCGTCTCATTAATGTTTTAATGAACTCTTAAGTAATCTCAAGTATGTGCCAGATGTAAATCAAGGGCAGTATCCTTACATTGCCTTATTTGCATTTTTTAGGGGATACTTCAATTTTTCTTTCAGTGTTTTTATTTGATCATAATTTATTATTTTTCCACCTACATTTTAAGAGTGTGTTTATTGTTGTTGATATATTTATCTTTTATTCTTATTTTGACTCCTATGAAACTTGCTTAGTATAAAATAATGTGTGTGTGTGTGTTTGCTGTTCTTTTGACATATTAAAACATGTTTTTAAAAACTAGGAAAAACAAAAGAATCTTGAATGTAGCGACTTTGACAGCGTGGGAAATGGGAAGTGACAGAGACGATTAAATGGGAAGAAATAGCAGAAATTCATAGATGTTCCTTATTGAACTTTAGCCAAGGCTTCATGAATGCTAGCTTAGTGAACGTGTTGTGAAAGCAAGGCTCCTTATGTGAGTTGATTGAAAAGTGAGTTAAATAAAAAAAATTAAAATACATTTTCCTCCTCTCTTCTCTTTGTCTCTTCCTGTACCCTGCTCTCAGCGGCAGATGGCGTGCCAGTCCAGAAGGATGGGGAGCAGGTAAGTCTTCAGCAATCCCTCTGGCTCATCCCCTTTGTTGCCTTCCTCTGACAGTGGACTGTCCTCTGCCACTCCACCTGAGGAACCAACATGGCTGCCTGTTTAAAACTCGCAGCTACATGATGAGCTACGGCGGTTCGCTCCACTAGCTCACTGTAACTTAAGGTACCAGTGCTTATGCTAGTAGATTAGTGAAATAGCACACATCCTGTCAGTGTCAGACGCTTAACTTCCACTACACTTCCCCACGCGAGATGGGGCGGCGTAGCTGGAAGACAGTTGCTGGTTCGGTTGGCTCATTGCTGTTGCTATGACGTCTGTGGCTTGATGTCCGTCTGACAGAGTCACTGCTCAGTGCTGGTTCAAAGCAAAACAGCAGAGGCCTCCCTTTCTCTTTCTCCAACTTCTCCTTTCCTCTCTCTCCTCTCATCCCTCTCTGCCCTCTTCTCCTCTCCTCTCTGCTCCCTCTTCTCTCTCCCCTCTTCCCTCCTCTTCTCTCCTTCATCTCTCCTCTCTCTCTGCTCCCCTCTCATCTCCACCCTTCTCTCTCTCCTCTCTTCTGCCCTCCTCTCTCTCTCCTCTCTCTTCTCTTCTCTCCTCTCCTCTCCCCCATCTCCTCTCCTCTCCCCCTTCTCCTCCTCTCCGGTGCCCTAAAACTGATCCCTCTGAGACAGGACACACAAGAGGGAACCATTTTGGACTAAAATGTAGAGGAGCAACTTTTTCACCAAATGCACTGTGGACTGATTCCATCATTTATTTATGCATCATGCCCCAGAATGCCCTTCGGTCCTACGGAGAAGAAAAGGAAAACAGCCACACACACACACACACCAGTGTTGTCAGGGCTATTGAAAGGAATATAGGAAAATCTGCTTCAAGGGGTCCAGCTCTACCTCTCAAGTGTGTTAAATCTCTCATCACACCCACTCCTGTGGAGGGAGAGAGAGATGAGCACAGAGTCAAAGAGCGAGGAAGTGGGAGCAAAAAATAGAATTACAAGAAAAAGACGGATTGAAGAAAAGAACGAGAAGAGGCTGATAGCGATAAACACGAGCATCTGGATACATGTTGCATGTAACACTATTCTGGTAGTCACGCCCTCATTATGTCACTCGGCATTAAATGGCTTAAGTACAATTTTTGGGCAATGGTACTTTAAGTATTTATACTTTATCTACTTTGTACTACTTTATACTTTTACTCCACAACAGTTCAGAGGGAAATATTCAACTTTTTACTGCACTGCATTAATTGGACAGCTTTAGCTACTTGATCAAAATGAATGTGAATTGATTCAGTATATTCAGTATAGATAAAACAGTATATAAGGTAGTTAAAATGAGCTCCACCTCAACCAGCTGTAACATTGAAAGGCTTATTACACGTTAATATAATAAACAAAATAATATAACGTTATTTTACCTTTACTACTTTAGGTATATTTTGCTCATAATACATCTACTTTTACTTAAGTTAACCTTTAAATGCAGGAGTTTTACTTCCAAAGTATATTTTATACTTTTGTATTTCTGTTTTGTACTTGTTGGGGGGGGCAGGGGAAATATGTTTATTTTCTTTCTTTCAGAGAGTTAGATGAGAAGATTGATACCACTCTCATGTCTGTACAGTAAATTTGAAGCTACAGCGAGCAGCTGGTTAGCTTAGCATAGCATAACAACTGGAAACAGGGGAAAATAGCTAGCCCGGCTCTGTCCAAAGCTAACAAAATCAGCTTTCCAGCACATCTATAGCTCACTAATAATTAGCACGCATGTTTAATCTGTACAAAAACCAAAGTGTAAAATTATAACGTTGTTTTACAGGGGTTATATGTCAGAGTATGTCTTGGCTGGGCGCAGAAACTTCCTGAAAGCCCTGTTTGGTTTATGTACAGATTAAACAAACAAGATAAGTGCTAATTGGCGACCTTTAGAGATGATGGAAGGTGGATTTTGTTAGCTTTGGACAGAGCCAGGCTAGCTGTTTCCCCCTGTTTGAGCTATGCCAACCGGCTGCTGATTCCAGCTTCATATTTACTGACAAACATGACAGTGCTATCAATCGTCTCATCTGCTATTTGCAAAAAAAGTTAATAAAGACACATATAAATGTCTGGGCAGATGGACAGAAAGGTGAAAACATTTCAGCACAGCCACTAACCCACCAGTGCCCTGGGTCTAGTTAGTGTCATCCCAGATGAAAAATGGTGGGGCAGAGGCTGCTGCTTAACATCTGCCTCTACACACACATACACACACACACACACCCACTCCCCCTCCTCCTGTTATGTCTGTATGCAGCATCAGATACCGACACAGCACTGACATCTCTCTCTCTCTCTCTCTCACACACACTCACACATGATTTTCCGCTGGCTTTCAGTGTTTATGACAGCACATGTAACCAGAGAGGAGACTCACTCATCCGTAGCATATTCACTCTGCTATACATAACTAAGCAAATAAACTGATCCCTGTTTAATCCCCTCCCTTCTCCCTGTCATTCTGGTCCTTGACACTTACTCGTTTTTGGAAAATCCTGTGTATCTGTCCTCTGAATGTCCAATGTGCGGTCCCCCTTCTGTCCCTCGTCTCTTTGTCTTCTCCCATTTCGCTCCTGCCATGCATGTCAATGTTCTCTCTGTCCTGTCACTCTCTTACTCTTTCCCGCTCCTTCTTTCCCCCATCCCTCTCTTCCCGTCCTATTTCTCTTCCTCAGCATGGACGTTCAGAATTTTCATGGGAAGGAATCAATGTAAGTGTTGTGACACCATTCCTTCATCTACTATTTTTCTTCCTCTTTATGTTTCTTTCTCCCATTTTGATTTAACCCACCCTTTAGTGATCAGCTCCTCCCCCCTCACAAACCCCTTTCACCTCGGCTTTACAGTTGATCTCTTTCGGTTTCTCGTAGTGGTGCACGGTAGTAAGCACAATCAGAGTCACTTATTGGTTCACAGTTTCTTGGAATCAGGATTTTGGGTAATGCAGATTTTATCTGTTGTATTAATCTCCATCACTTCTCCTCTCCACTCACCCCTCTCCAACACACACTGTCTGGATGTCTTTGTGTGCCTTGTCACACTTCCCATACTATCCTTTTCGCCACGCTTTTTCCCCTCCTCCATTCCTCTCTCTTCTCTCCCTCTAGCTGTCTATGGAAGACACCACGTCAATTCTTCCTCGGCTCAAGAGGAACTCAAACGCCTATGGCATCGGGGCTCTGGCTAAGTCTTCTCTGTCAGGTGTGTCAGGTGTGTGTCTGTGCTGTAACTGGTAAACTGACCCCATGTTGGCTCCGCCCCCGGTGGGTGCAGGAGTCAGCATGGTACCCGAAACGGGTTCCCCTGAATCACTTCCTCTCCACGCTGTGATAACACTCTTCAATGACTCCTCGTGAGTCATTGATGGAATTAATTCAGCTTGAAAAACATAACACGCACACATAGTGCATCGTCATGCAGCTTGTTGCTCTAAGAAAAGGTGAGTGGTGAGTGGGAAGTGTAGTTTATTATTTTGTTAAGTGGTTGTGAAACTGTGGTGTCCAAGTATCAGTATGGATGTTTTGAACTGTGAAAATGCTGTGTTTAACAGAGTCAAGTGCAGTGTAGTGAAGTGCTTTCTTTTAGTGCAGTGGTTTTGGTTTAATCCCTCTGTTTTGTGCAGTGCAGTTTATTTGAGTGCAGTGTAGTGTATTACAGTACAGTCAAATGCAGTGCAGCTGCTGCACTGTGTGGTGTGCTAGTGACTTCTATTCATCTATTCCTATAATTTATTCATAAATCTCATCTCCATGTGCCACCATCAGAGAGAATCAAACAACCAGGGATTTACAGTACGTGTCATCATGTGTTGGTCACATGAAATATGGAGCACAGCCAATGTGCAGACATCAGCTGGTGTTAGCTTGGCAGCGAGAAATACATTTTTTCTTTAAAAAGAAAAACAAAAGTATGTTCTGCAGTGTTTGCATGAGTCAAGTTCTCAGACAGACAGCAAGAAGAAAGAGAGCAGTTTTCTGCTTACCCAGCGCAGCTTAGCAGAGGTGCAAAAGCTATCTTGTCAACAAGCCAACCTCTTCATTACTCATGCCACACAGCCACCTCACCCCAATTAACCTATTCCCTCCCATAACGCACCTTTGTCAGACAAGACGTATCCATTCCATCCTCTCTTCCCTGTATCCCGTACAGGCGATGGCTTAGGGTCATTAAACACACGAACGTCACCTCCACAACCCTTGTCATTTAGCTATCCTCGTAATCCATGTTCATGAAGCCCCTCGTTAAACTACAGGCATTTGAATAGTAGGATTCGACTGATAATGTTTTTCTATACTGGTTTATCTTTGATGAAGCTGCCAATAGTAATAGTAACTAATATTCAATATTTAAAAACAAATTGATAATTTTTGTGCCACAATTATCCCATTTTTTGAGTGCTTATTCGGTATTGCAAACCAATGTATATTATGGGACAGGAGGTGGTATTACTAAAAATCACACATATTTGCATATACTTGAACCACTACAGGTAATTATCCATCATAGAGTAGAGATGGAATTAAATAAACTGCATCACTTGAGAAGACACAACAACACTGCTTGTTGCCAAACCATTTTATCAGTCTAACCCTACTGGATATTTTCATAAGCCATCACAGCATCCATGACCAAACAGCATTACACATTTGATGATAACATGTCTATCTATCTGTCTATAGTTTTTTTCCCCCTTTTCTTGCGTTGTTCATAATCTTCTCCCACCAAACAACAAACCTTCTGCTGCACTTCCTTCATCTTTCTTCAATGCCATATCCCTGAATCTGCCTGATCACACCTGCATCAACATCTCATTTCTTACTTCTTCTACATTCCTCCCATCCTTTCACCTCACTCTCTTCCAATCCTCATCCTCCCATCCTTCACCTTCCTCTGTCTCGTGTCTTTTCCACCACCAGGGGTGACCCGCACCATGAAGGAGAGAGTGACCAAGCCCACAGCCATGGCCCAGGGTCGTGTCGCTCACATGATTGAATGGCAAAACTGGGGCATGCAGACTGTCGGTGCAGGGGGCCTCCCCCAGGCCCGCATCACTACCCAGGAGCGGGAAAAGGAGCGGCGGCTGGAGAACGACGCTTACAGTGACCTCAGTGACGGAGAGAAGGAGGCCCGCTTCGCAGCAGGTTTGGAAAAACACACAGACACACACACAGAGACATGGGCCAGCGCTCCACAGAGACTATTAACTGTCATCAGCAGAATTATGTGCTCATCACTTCACTTTCCAGGATTTATGCCCGTTATTCAGCCAGTTAAGCATAATGCGGGTCCTCACAATGATCCTGGCTCGTCCTCTGAATTCTGACCTCAGGTATCCTGCAGCAGTTCGCGATTTCGCAGGCGACACTCCTGGCCTGGTCATCGATGGATGGAGAGAGCCCACGGTCGGGCTCAAACCAGGGCAGCGTGGCACATCTGAGCGAGATCAACCAAGAGAGCATCACCAGTCGAGGTAAAGGACTAGAAAGGACTAGAAATGGCTCGTGTTGCAGAATCTAACATTCTTTAAATGAAGGCAAAGATTGTACAGTCCCAAGTGGAGGAAACATTACAATATTTCCCTCTGAAATGTAGTGGAGTATAAAGTGGAATAAAAGTAATAAAACTGTACTTAAGTATAATGCTTGAGTAAATGTACTTAGTTACTTTCCACCACTGGCATAGAGTGTATTTTGTCTATATATAAAGAGTAATAATGATAGAATATATGGCCAGCATTAAAACTGCTGTCAAATGTTAGTGTTTGTGTAGGTGCAGACAAGTAGCTTGCAGTATAGCATGTGTCACGCAGCTTAGTAATGAGAACATACTGCTCATCTCATCTCTGCCTGGCTGGAGGGTTAGCTCATTACTAATTTCACATTTTCCAACATGGACTGATGGAAGGTAAACTCACTGCATCTGCATCTGCATAAATGGCGATTTTGGACATTTTTATTCCACAGCACTGTCTTCTCCGTGCAAACACTCTCTCCCTGTGATGTTTAAGGTGCAGACAATTATAATGAGTGATTTGTTGTTGTAAGATAAACCTCCTTAAGGTATGACGCTTCATCAATGCATTTGCATCAAATTATCTAATTTTAATCAAATAAACGTTTAGCACAAGGTAAAAATGTGTGGCGGTGTTTACTCTCAGGGCCCAATTTATACCCTTCCTCTTGAGAGAAAGATGAACTGCACAACATCAAGCCTGTGTCTGCATTATACAGCTTGACACAAGTGATGAATCAACACTGAAAGGTGCGCAAGTGTTCAAACTGTATTCAGCACATCTAGGAGAGTTTCTGTCATAACACTGTGTGGACAGTTTTTTGACTTATTCTGTTCCGCGGGCCAGATCAAAGCCAAAATTCAAACTGATTTAGTTTCCTCTTCTTTGAACTATACTTAACCGTGTGACAACAGCTGAAACCAGATAACTCAAACACAATTAAACCTTAAAAATTGTATCAGCATTGTCACGGGATAAATTGTTGGTCGTTACAATATTTAGAAACTTAAGCTGAGAAATCTGAAGCTGCATATGCGGAGGTTTTACCAGACCAACAATGATGTGTTTGGCAGCATGATATTAACATTTTCCTGGTTGTATATTTCTCTGTGTTATGAAGGTCATATTATCAGGATGATTCAATCTACTGTGCTTTTTGCTACTGAAACTCATACTATCTTCCTGGTATCAGGGAGCACTTATAGCAGCTGCTGTCTTTTTCATTTTTTCCAGATCAGATATTGCACCACTCCTCAGCAGAGGTGTGGCCTCACACATACGTCTCCCAGGGCCACTACTGCCTCTCCTCCTCTGATGCCTGGGAGCCGATCAACAACGATCCCTCCGTTGTGGCGTCCCCCCCTGCTGGCTCCTACGTTATGGGGACTGATGGGTTTGACGGGCAGGCAGCAGCTCACTTCCTGTCGCAGCAACAGCAGCAGCAGCAGCAGCAGCAGCAGCAGCAGCAGTTCACTCTCCAGCAGCAGAGTCAACTACAACAGCTGCAGCAGATCCAACAGATCCAGCACTACCAGCAACAGCAGCTCCTGCAGTACCAGCAACAACAGGTGAGTGGTGGAGAGCAGATGGAGTCTCACTTCTGTGGGTGGAAACGGGTCCAGCACCTGTGAGATAGTAGATAGAGTTGAAATTTAGTATGTGGGCATGTTTACACTTCCTCTAAATCACTCCAATCAGGAGAAATAACCTTGTAATTCAATCGAGGACCAGAAAACTTTATAACTCCCAGGTTTATAAAATGTTTATAAAACTCTGCACTCAGCTGTGTTGAGTGGGGATGTTCATTTTTGACACTGGAAATAGTAGTTTGACAAAATATTATTATAATATTTTCTTTTTTAGTTTTTTATTGTTTCTCTTGATTTTCACCAAATTACTGTGGTATGTTTGGCTAACAAAACACTTCCACAGGTCCATAGTTTCCTGTAATTTCCCAGAAAGGAACTGATAATTCATTCTAAATTATTATAAGATTCCTGGAAAGGACAATGTAATTTGGTGATAATTATAGGGAGTGTTTTTCATCAACTGAACACTAATGTTTTTTATAACTCATTTCAATTAATAGTGTAACCTCAAGAATCAGCTGAAAAGGCTAACATGTAAAAATGTGTTCACAAGCAAGCATACAATTCAATAAATACAGTATAGAGAATACAGTGAAATTAACATTTACTTTGGTTTAAACAGATCACTGCTTTCCAGAAATTGATTTCTAGAGGAAATTCTTCTGGAAATCATAAACTCAGCACAAGCAACTCATCAAGAACATGTTTAATATACATAAACAAAAAGACTAGTTCTTGCTTTAAGCAAATTGGAGCCAAAATGAAATGGCAGGCCTCAATCTCATATATACATGAAAAAAAAACTGCTTATCTCATCCTGTACACAAAGAAAAGCAGTATTGATCCCTGGCAAAGTCAGAAAGCGGTAGACTTGGCTGCAGACACGAGGCTCTGTGTGTTTTGTCAGACTGCTTGACGTTGTGTCTCCACATGGAAAATAGACCTGAGCTGGAAAACAGGCGGCAAACAAGCAACAGCTCTCAGCTCTGTCTCTAACTCTCCCTCCTCGCCCTGTTTCTAGTCGCTGGAGCACAGGCTGCACAGTGCCAACCACTCGTTGCAAGCAACACCCAACAGCACCATCCACAGTCTGGTCCATCCCGTTCACCCACCACTGGTCGATCTGTGGAACACGGGGCAGATGGAGGCCTATCAGACGGAGGCTGGAGGCTACATGGGTGTGGCGGCGGTGGTGGAGCCGAGCCTCTGTGTTCCCTCTGGAGACGAGATGGTGGGAACAGAACACTCCCCGCTACTGGAGCAGCAGGAGGAGGAGGAGGAAGTCAAGGTGAGGTGAACATAGGGTTAGATTACATAAAATTACATCTTCAGCGTTTAATATTTTATCTGTGAAGTGCTGAGCAAGCTCGGCGAAAGACCGTACTGGTGGCTTTATTCCATTACTTACAAACCATTGTTATTCAAATTATTATATACAGTTCAATATTTATTACTTAAGACCTAGGCATGGGTATGGCTTTAATCGGTGTGGTCTTGTAGGAAACTGAAACTTCTGACCAGCAACCTTTTTAAAGAGGTACTTCAACGATTTTACTCAGCCTCTTAAAACAGTTGAATGTTGCTTTTGAGGCTCTGGAGGAAGCTTTTCCAAAGTTTGGTAAAAAAAAAATTCTTGGTTAACAGAAAGCCTGTGTTACAAACTTGGGCTTTGCTTTGAAAGAAGTGGGGATTTAAGATGTGTATGATGAGTTTAATAATAAAAGATGCTTATGAATTGCATTATGGTAATTGTAAAATCCAGAGCTTTGGGGTCTTGACCCATATGAGAGACTGGAAGAGTGATATCAAATTGCTTGAGTACGCCTTTAATGCACAAAACCTTTTCCCAAAGAGAAGAGATCCTCAATGTAAAGCTTTTCAGCAGCTTCCTGCATGCACCAACAAGAAACAGTTTAAAAAGCTAGCAATAATGGCCACCAAATTTAATAGACAACAACAGACAACTAAAAGTCAACTGTGAAGGTTTACCCATTGCAACCTATGGGTAATCCTTCCCAGTTGATCCTTATGTTGTGCTGGTTGCCTGTAAGATGGGACATCAATCTATAAACCCATGGAAGTCAGTTAGCAGTAATGTAAAAATAAAATAAAAGACTTAGTTAATGGGATGAAACAAAATCACCAGTGTGGACTTGTACTTATATTGAGATGGTTCATTAGTAATGTACGGATGTGAACCTTTTGCTAAACAGCTCCTGTGTGTGACCCAAGTTGACTGAGCCTTCTGTGTGTGTTCCGCTCCGTCTGTCGGAATCAGGAGGAAGAGGTGATACTGTGCATGGAGCCAGAGTCGGCCATGTTGACTCCGCCCACGCAACAAGGGGATGCCTCTGGTGGCAGTAGTCCAGGGCAACCTCCGGCAGAGCCAATCACAGAGTGGAAGGCCTCCGATGTCACCTCCGGTTTCGTTCAGGCGGTAGAGGAGAAGGACGGGGAGGGACCAGCCACTTCCATGGCAACCAACTGAGTTCCTGGCTGTCAAGAGACTCCTTATTACAAACTGACCGGGGAGTCAGCGAGGAATGAGCGTAATAATACAATATATATCTATTAATCTGTTCCTTTTCAGGTATCAAAAACACAACTTTTTGGTTGCAAGATGAATTCTTCAAAATGGTGAGATACAGATTTGGAAGTGGATTTAAAATGAGACAAGAGCTGATGCAACAAAGGACACCTATTTCTTTGTAAGCCTTACATCCCAAAGGTAATTAAAGTGAGGAGAGGATGGAAAAACTGAAGAGGAGGAGGAGCGCCAACTGGCCGAGACATCAGGGTAAATGAAACCATGTTGAGATGAAGAGGAGGGGAGCGGAAACATGCATGCTTTTTATGAAGACAAGCAACTCGACCTGTCATTGTCTTATAATAATAATGAAAATCTATCAACATAGAACATTATAATAAGAATAATTTTATAATAAAGCAAAAAAAAAAAAGTCTAAAATATATGTATAAGTGTATGATAAGATATAACAGTTTTCCTATGGGAGAACTACTCTGTTTACAGCTGTTACTCAACATATTAGATAGTGTTTAATCAAATTAATTTCCCTGTTGCATCGAACACACACAGTACTTACAATACTTTAAAAATGGCAATCCCATCAATATCACATGTAATTAAAGTAGGCTCAGAAAATGTCAGCATTTCAGTGAAATGCAGATTAACCCTCTAAAATAAATTCTTCTATGATGTTGTGGCACCAGGATGACCGAGGCACAACCCAGGGACAGGCCTGTCCTGCTGACTGCACACACCAAACGCTGCACAGATGAGGATTGTACTGTAAGATAGTGTGCTTCCTACTCTGTCTCTCTGTATGCATGTTTCTTCAGAGCACTAAGGAGTACCTGTACTATACAGCACTGTATAGACTTTGCACTGAACCACAGTATCCCAGGTGGGGCCGCAGTGGGCATGAGTGTCGAGACGGAGAAATAAAGACAGAGCTGCAGAAGCGAAATCTCTTTTGCACTTATGCAATCTAACAGATCAGAGGTTGCCTTTGGACGGCCGATGTTACCCAGTTCCAACTCTGAAAGCTTTCAGCACCACCAACAACCAAAACCGAGCCACTTAACAACGCAAACCCTCAGCTGCTTTTCTTTCCATAGACATAGTTGCGGTTAACTGAGGATGATAACCACTATTTGAATGTACTGGAAGACAGAAGGCAGTACATGAGCATTTGTTTTTGATGTCTACTCGCGGTCCACATGGGAGCGAATCAAGCCCTCTCTTAAGAAACGAAGAGAAAGAAGCAAGTCTTTCAAACGTGCGGGAGGGAGCCATTGGAAATGGTTGCTCACCTAGACCACCACACACACACATACATACGCACACACACACACACACACACACACACACACACACACACACACACACACACACACACAAATATCTAAATTGTAACCAGCAATAGGCAAGCAAAACACTGGCTTCCCAACAGACCAGTGCCAGCTCTGTCGTATAGATGTAAATATATAAGTATATAAATGAGTATATAAATGAATCGCCTCTCACTCACAGTCACAACTGTTAGTAGTACAGTATGATTTCTTTATTTTTTTACACCTCTCAGTCCCACTTTATTTTGGGATTGCTTTCAAGCTCGCAATTTTTTGACCTGAATTTAGTTTTTCTCACGTGTCCCACTACACAAAGACAAATGAAACGAGAGGAATGTTTGTGTTGTAAACAGAGAGCGACCGCTCAGACTAACTGGAGTGGGGTTTTATCCGGAGAATCCATCTGTTGGGGAAACAAAGAACAGTAGTAGGCCTAAGTTGATGTGGGGAAATTAGAGCCTGCGTGTCGCTCAATCAGCCAATCAGGGAAAAGAACAGAAGACTAGGACTGAACACTTGAGCCGAATAGGTCGGTGTCTTCCTGCTCATCGTGATTACTGTGAAGCAGCTGCCTGGAGTGTGATAGTGATTATAATGATGTTTGAGAAAGCATGTTTTCATTTCTTTTTCCTTTTTTTTTTTCTTTCTTTCACTTGAGGAAGAATGAGTGTCTTCGAGGAGAGAAGTTAAACAGAGAGAGTGCAGAACATGAACTTTCTACACATGAATCACTGATGAGACTTTACAACAAAAACAAAAACACAACCGCATCTTTTCTCTGTTGGGGGAGCACCTTTTCCTCTCACCTTGATGATTGTGTGAGAAACTTTCAAGATACAAAAAAAAAAAAGAAAAAAAAAAGAAATACGGATTATTGACTTGAATGAATTTATTTATTGATTGCTTCTTTATGCAATGTTGGGGACAATGTTTATTTTTCTACTGACTTGTCGAAATCCCTTCCGGTATAAGTTCTAAGAATAGGTGTCATGGTAGTAAAGCATTGATTTTGAGCACTTTACACCAAGAAAAAATACGCCCTTGTTAAGAGATTAGAGATGAATAGTTTGGCAGCTCTCAATCATAACAAATCTATGATCATTTTATTTCACTTCAAGGATTCCTGTTTAGTGACTCATAAAAAACGAGAGAGCTCAAAACTACCTAACAGAATGTTTTTACAAAGTGGCACATATTCATTTATTTAATGAACCATTACTTGGTGGGGAGGAATAATGTGACAGCTTGTACAGAGTCTATTATTTCATATAGGTACCAACCCTTCTGGGAGCAGTATCTTTTCTTCTTATTCCCTTGTTTTTGGGGTTCTTTTTTGTGGTGGAAACACCATTGCTTTATGTTTGTTGATGGAACAACTGCAAGGCTATAAAGACGTTAGTTCATAAGGAAACATGCATCGGCTTGACGAAAGACACTGCTTCAATTTGGGTTATTTTAATGCTTTTTAAAAAAAATCAAGATCTCGATGAATGAATAAACTAATAACAAGAAGCCAAATATATTTCTGTGGATGTTAAGGTTTACTGATCACATCTTTGTTAACCGACTGGTTTGCAATTGAGTTCCTCTTTTTGTATAATTCTACTGCCATCTTCCAAGAGTTACAGTAACTTGTCTGCAGGAATGATGCCCAAAATCTGCTTCTGGTCCTCCTTTCTCCTTTTCTCTCTCTCTCTCTCTATCTCTTTGTATCTGTTCTGTAGATTTGTGTCTGTCTGTATGTCTGTCTGTCAGTGTAAAGTAAGTTGTCTGCTGTCTTGTTGGAATAATCACTGCCTGATGAAAAAAAAACAAGTTTCCACATCAACCAAAGGGAATGTGAGGCAATCAGACATGTAACATAGATATAATTTGGAAATGTGTGGCAAAAAAAGCAACCGCTGTAAAAAAGAAAAGAAAATGCTGTATAAAATTGGATGGCTTCTTTAAAAGTTTGTATAAAATTGGATTTATTTGTTTCAAATGAGGCAGTGTGATTGGTGATACCAGTGTACACTCATGGCACTCACACCTATGCATGCTTGTTGGACGGTTGTCACAGGACGGTTCTTCCACATGGTTCCCCCTCTCTCTCCTCTTCTGTCGACAATTCTCAGTTTCTTCCTGTTTCTCTTCCTTTCCCCTCTTTTTCCTGCACGACAGAACCTCCTACACCCCCTCCAGCTTCTTAACCTGTCTCCTCTTCTTTTCCTCTGGTGGAGCAAGAGCAAATAAACAAACCGACAAATGGCATTTCTTGTGCACATGTGTGGATATCTTTTCCAGGGTGTAAATAATTGATTCTCACAAGTTTACCCCTTTCTCTCTAGAACCTTAACTCGTGTGAGAATGTCTTTTTTTTAATCATGCTTGGTGGCAGCCGGTGTCTCTGCCCAGCTCATTGGTGCTTGTCAGACAAAACAGCAATCACCAAGGAACTGGCAGCAGTATAATTCGGCATCTCATGCTTTCCCAAAAACAATCCTCACCAGTCTGGATCAGGGATTTTATGCCAGGAGAATATTAATAACAAATTCTCAGAGACAGGCCTCCGCTGTTGGGACTAGCTGCTTATTTGTCCAAGCTGACATAGGAATCAGACTGAAACACACTATGGACCAGAGATACTCTCTTTACAAGCCTGAACACTGGAACACTATCACTGATGCAGTGATTGTTTTTACCCACATTAGTGGTGTTTGTCCGTCGGTCGGTCAGTTGGTCGGTCGGTTGGTCCACCACTTTTGTCCAGACTGAATTGCATGGATTGTCATGAAATTTGGTACAGACATTCATGCCCGCTTCAGGATGAATTGTATTAACTTTGGTGATCTCCATACTTTTCATTAAACGCCACCATCAAGTGAAAAATGTAACTGATAATTGTTTATGACAGGTGTACCGGTCAGAAAATGAAATACTATCCAGGAAATTCATATCAAATATCATATGTGAATTTGGAAGCTTATCGGATGCCAAAACACTGCAGTGTTTATGAGACAGGATTTTACAACTCTAGAATTTTTTCATGACGGTGACTATTTAACCTTTTATTGTAACAATCTCAAGTCAAAGAGTAGAAATACAGCGTTCACGTTTCAAAGTAATCCAGGAATGTGCACATGCATGTATTTGATTGGGCACTTCAGTGTCTTGCCGTTACGATCAAGCAGTTGAGCCAGGTTCAACTTTTTAGCCAGAATGGCTAAAGACGGCTGAACTCAGTCACCTGCAAAACTAATGGCATTCCCATCAGCCTCAGCTGTGCTTTGTGTTTAGTGTTAATTAGCAAACATCAGCATGTTAGCATGCTAACTTTAGCATTTAGCTCAAATCACCAGCGCAGTGCCTAAATACAGTCTCACACAGCTACTAGCCTAGTGTGACTGTAGTTTTTCTTCTTATCGTCATATTTTGTTGTAAATAATTAAAATAAGCTAGTAGACAATTTTAATATTTATTATCTTTAAAATTACAGACTGGTAATAATGATTTGAATATTTACCATACAGCAAATATATGATACAAGTTATCATTTTAAATCAGTAAATTTTAAATGCATGATCTCTTTGACCTCTAGGTCTAATTAATTAAATCTTCATCAATATATTATGTCATTATCATACAATTCATTGCTGTCAGTTAAATTTTGATCAAAGGCAATTAATGAAATTAACAGACACTGATATATGGATCACATATATTCACTATTTCTAAGATATGGATGGACACTGAACATTAGTGATTTGTAGGATTGAGCATGTTTGTCCGTCTGCAGTTCAAAAGACACAGAGGTGATATTTTGACAGTGAAAAAATGAGATTGTTCTATGAGTAGAAAAAAAATCCTGTACTACAACTTTCAGGAGCTTTGTGTGCACCAGCTCATCCTGCTCGCTGAGAGCTGAATGTCTGTGGGGGCTGCAGGTGAGCCCGACTCCTCCACCCAGACAGCAGATCTGTCTATGTAGAAAAGGAGTGAAATCAAAAGAAGGTAAAAGTCTTTTCTCTAAAACCCAGTCTATATGGGCTCATCTGACTCCTCGCTCTCCCTCTCCTCCTGCAGGGAGGATAGTGTGAGGACAGGGCTGGTGGGTGAGGCAGGAGGTGAAGGTGAGGTAGAGGAGGAGGTAGAGGGGGACACCGGCTTCTGTGAAGCACCGTCAGCTCCTCTTGTGGTGGCGGGGCTGCCACTGGTGCTCCCTGCGCCGCTGGGGCAGGAGGAAGCAGTGTCACACCCGGGAGTTCCTCTGGAAGACAACACCTTCCCTCTGGAATTGTCCTTGGACTCCTTCCTCACCGGCTCCCCCTCCCTCATGCTTCCCTCCCCCCACAGGTCTCTGTCCCGAGTGGGGGAGGAAGGGGTCGATGAGGGAGGCTGATGCTTCTTGGTTTTCCTGCTGGCATCTCTGAAGCTGGCCAGGGGGGGGCGAAGCCTCACCCCGCTGCGAGTTGAGCCTTCTATAGCTTTCTGTAACTGTTAGAAGAGAGCAAGAGGTTGAAACACACACCGATGCAACACACACAGCAAGGAAACATGTCTTGAAGTGACAGTATTGGATTACTAAAGAGAACATCCAGAGAGATGAGTTGATGGCGGTTAATTGAATAACCGCACGAATCAGAGCGTAAAGCATGATGCACCCTGTGACAGAACAACTGCCCACAACGTGAGATCATCATCATCGCTGTCACGCTGCATTACAGGATCCAAACACAGAGAGGTGACAAAAACATGCAAATGAAAAAAAAAAAAATGGAGATAAAACCACAACATGACTTTACCTCTTTCAGTGCCACGACACCCACAAGCTTTCCAATACTGGTGACATAGGCATGACTGAGACCCAGCAGAGAGAACAGAGTGTGGGTCTGAGTAATGAGAGAGAGGAGGACATGATCCAGTCAGTGTTTAATGTATTGTACTGTGACAGTACTCTGCTCGCATGGCTGCACTGTTCCTCATAAACAAGTAAAAGAGGAAATATGGCATTGCTGCATAGCATGAGTCACCCAGCAAGATTCATGGTCGTATAGACAGAAGCTGCAGCTGCAGGTTTTCTGTCCTCATGATTGCCATCCATAAGATATTTAAAAAACCTTAATTTAGTACTCCAGTTATTTTGTATTGCACTTTCGAAAGTTGGGGGAATTAGAAGTGGCAGAATTAAAAAAATTGTCAAATTTGATGCAGCAGAGGCGGAGACATCCTGATGTTTGGCGTCACATATCGGTCAAGTTCCGATATCATTTCCCATAATGCAAATCTTTCACTACACACTCCCTGACAATGTTTCCCCAAATCACAGTTTGTAACTCCAGCTTTCTGTTAAGGCTGACCTTAAATTGTCCCTTTAAAATGTAAAAAAAAAAGGATAGAAGAGAAGAAAACAAATAAAACAAAGAAGCAATAAGTAAAGTTTAAGAATAAAAAGTATATAATATAAATATAAATTTGAAAATTAACCTTCTATTGCGTTTTAAGGTTTGACATTTTGAATAAGTTTTTTTGCTTTCTTGCAGGGAGTTAGAGGAGAAGATTGATACTTATCTCATGTCTGTATGCTAAACACGAAACAACAGCCAGCAGACAGTTAGCATAGCTTAGCACAAAGATACTATCTGCAATATATTATGAATATGGAAATATGAAATGGCAGTTGTGCATGACATGACTGTGGTCACCTTGTGCAGAGACGTTCTCTCCACCAGCTGAAACGGGGAGGGGTCTATACGTATGTGCTCCATATCGACTGGTTTATTCAGCTCTTCCTCTTCCCAGGTTTTGATCTGCATCATCCAATCACAAAGCAGAAAGATGGACTCAGAGTATACAGAGTTTCTTATCATAAGATTAGAGAAGCAATTTGGATGGTTTGATTGTCTAATTATTGGCAGTGTTGAATGCTGAATCAATAAGGTACAGTACCTCCTCTGGGGACATGGTGTCAGTCAACGGAGGGGTCATGGTCTCCTGAGGAAAGAGACAGACAGAAGGAGCGAGGACCAGATGGATGGGCAGTCAGTCTGTTTTAAAAGCTATACAGATGATGATAATGATGATAAGATGACCACTGGTTGTTTTATGTCATCACCCTCATCACCGATTGCACAACATGTCAACTCCTTTATGTATGCATCAGGTCATGCTCCTCCCATCACGTTAGCGAGGTTGTTTTGAACTGCCATGTTGAACTGATGCCCGTTTACACTGTCTACACTCACTGCCAACCTGACTACAGATCAGTGTTGTGCTTTGAGTTTTTGTGGTCAAAGTGATGAGTATTTGAGGTTGATCTTAGCAGCGTACCTGCGTTTCAGTCTGGCCTGATGAAGACGTGGAGGAGAAGAGTCTCTGAAGGGTCCTCCTGACAGACGGCAGCTTGCGCCTGTCTGAGGACATGGTATGGCAACACATGTAAGAGGAGAAAGGAAGCGACATTTGATGGGTGGGCTCTCTGTGCGCAGTGGAAATGTCATGTTACCTGAGTCTGTGTGGTTTGTGGAGGGCTCCTGAGGTTTTGGGGATGGCATGGGCCCGTTACATTCTTCCTGTACTGGAGAAGTCTGCTGGCACAACATGGCCGGTAACTGCATCATACATTTTTTAGGTTAACAAGCTAAACTACTTCCTCTAAGATAATTATTTTGTTTCCTACCTTGTCTGCACTCTCCTCTCCGCCCTCCTCATCCACAAAGGTGAAGGACTCCCAGCTGACTTTGGAGCCCTGGCCTGGTGAGCTCTGACCTCTTTCAAAGACTCGCCTCTCAGGTGAGAGCCACCAGTCGAAGACCGCTTGAAGCTCTGTCCTCTCGATGGAGCCCAGAAGGATCATGGATTCTGCAGAAAGAACCGTTAAAGGAATAGTTCAACATTTTGGGAATTGCGCTTATTTGCTTTCTTAGCTGAGAAGATCGAAACCACACTCTAATGTCTGTAATTAGTGAAAGACTGATAACAAGTGGAAACAGCTAACTTGGTTCTGTCCAAAGGTAAAAAAAAAAGCCTACAAGCAACACTGAAGCTGAAATAACAAGTATTGTGTTTGTTTCCGTACACAAATCTAAATAACAAAATTGCATGACCTTTAGATAGAGCCTTGCTAGCTGTTTCCAGGTCTTTATGCTATGCTAAGCTAACCGTCTCCTGGCTGTAGCTTCACATTTAGTCATTTAGACAGACACGTGAGTGGTATCGAAATTTTCATTTAACTCTCCGCAAGAAATAAGGATATTTCCCAAAATGTTGAACTTTTCCTTTAACACTAAGCATCTATAGGACAAGCCAGGGGCATTAAGGGCTAATATGATGACATAAGTCACTCCACCTTTAGAGTCCACCAGGGGGATAGTTTTCAGACTTGTGGTCTCTAGCAGATGATTCAGTTCCCCAAAGGAGGATTGAGAAGACAGGAACTTCACTTTGCGCACCATGATGTCCTCCACAAAGATGTTATACTTGCTGGGGATGCAGAGATACTTAAAAGATAAACACCTTTTTTTCTTACAATGACAGATGTATGGAAAACATAAACACACAAAATAAGGGTCCTCGCTGTTGAAACTTTACCTGATGTGCCCGAGGGCCAGCTCAGGCAGGTAGGGCAGCTTCTTCACCTGGATGATGGAGTCGTAGAGAGAAGGCTGCAGACCCTGGGCCACCATGTTTGCTAGGATAACCGCCACCATCATGGGCAGGATGTGGGATATTTGACCGGTCAGCTCGAAGCAGATTACCGCAGTGGAAACTGTGTGTGTGACGGCTCCCGTCATCGCCGCCGCACCTGGTGGAAAGCAGAGGGGAGAATATGTGTTAGGAGTGAAGTGTTATTCCTTCATCTTATTCCTTTGTGACCAAATTTGGGCTTGAAAGATTGTACTTTTTATAATGTAGAGGCATTTTAAAGGGAGCGTTTCATAATTTTTCAATTCCTTGGGAGACACAAATCAAGTCTAAAAAAAATCAACGATATCCATTAATCACATCCATCTATTTTCTAAACTTCTTATCCTGTGGAGGATTATGTGTAGTAGAGCCTGTCCAAGCACATATTGGGAAAAAAATATTAAAATTAAAAGAACCTCCAGTTAAGGTTGAATCTATTTACTTTTGTGTTGAAACACACAGAGCAGGGTACAAAAAACTAAGTTGGATAACAAATTCTACAGTTTTCACTTACTTTAAAGGTTTAATTTGTCGAAATCCAAAAGTTTTTGGGTAAGACACATTATGAATAACACAGTATAGAGACTTCATTTTGAGCAAAGATCCTACCAAGTCAAGTGAAAATTGTGAAAATGTTTCTAAACTGCTGCTTAATAAACAGACAGAGGTCCAAGCACTTTCAAAGTAATTAATTCAAGGAATTATCACATTTTTGTCAAATCTACAAATCTTCAATAAGTCTCCAGTCCTATAAGAACCTTAGTACAACACTAAGGTTAGCAGACTGACCAATGACAGCGTAACCTCCCGGCAGGATGCGGTAGACTATCCCATCAAACAGGATTCCATTTGGGAAAAGAGTGGCCATGATCTCCCCTACGAGGCGACCGAAAGCAGCTCCTTGAGGAGAGAGATAAGACACGCTGATAAAGACAAACTGAACTGAAGCTCAGCATGAGATACTGCACTCGCATTACAAAATCCTCTTACCTAATATGAACACTGGCATAAAGGCACCTGAGGGGATGGGCATCGTGGTGGAAACTGCTGACATCCAGAACTGCATCACAAAAACAGGATCAAGGTGGGATCGAGACGAATCCCAGAGGTTTTTCATGCAATCACATACACTACCGTTCAAAAGTTTGGGGTCACCCAAACAATTTTGTGTTTTCCATGAAAAGTCACACTTATTCACCACCATACGTTGTGAAATGAATAGAAAATAGAGTCAAGAC
>JAVQJL010058225.1:0-25184 GCA_036024295.1 Nannoperca obscura
AGACAGGTGTTCAAATACTTATTTGCTGCTGTATCACACTAATAAATTGTTAAAAAATCATACATTGTGATTTCTGGATTTTTCTTTTTAGATTATCTCTCTCACAGTGGACATGCACCAACGATGAAAATTTCAGACCCCTCCATGATTTCTAAGTGGGAGAACTTGCAAAATAGCAGGGTGTTCAAATACTTAATTTCTTCACTGTACATACACATGTATGTGTGTGAGTGAGTAGTCTAACTCTTCCTCTTTCATGTTTGTGTTTGTGGCATCGTCTGCCTGTGTATTAGTGATCTCCATGCTGAAGGAGTGTGGGGCTCTGGTGAAGGAGGAGCAGTGCGTCCACAGTTACCCGTATGACTGGAGGACGAAGCAGCCAGTCGTCATCAGGCCCAGTAAACAGTGGTTCATCAACACGGCCTCACTGAAAGACAAGGCCAAGGTAAAGCTGTAAGAGCTCCGATTCAATTTGCTCGGATAAAACATAGTCTGTTCCTGGTGCACACAAAGTGATGCATTGTGCTTTGGCAGGAAGGGCTGTGGTTTATATTTCAAGGAAGTTCTTCACTTATATCCTCCTGGGACCTGAGGATTGTCTTCCAATTTTCTTTTCTGAACAAAATGTCCACTAAGGAGGACACATCAATGAGCTGGGTCTCAGGAGCATATACAAAACACTGTTGGTGTGTGTGTGTGCAGGAGGCTCTGCAGAAGGTGCGTGTTCTGCCAGAATCAGCGAGAGGCAGCCTGCTGGCCATGCTGGACAGACGGACATACTGGTGCATCTCCAGACAGAGAAGCTGGGGCGTCCCAATCCCAGTCTTCTACCACAGAGAGACCGGAGAGGCTCTCATCAACAAGTGAGCTCACACACAACACAATATGCAGACAAACGGGCTTGTTCACACGCCTGGACTACACGCACGGCCACATTTAACCCACAGACACATTGTATACTGAACATTCTCCATGTCTCTGACCTCTGCAGACACACTGTGTGCCATATAGCAGAGCTCTTCAAAGAAAAGGGCAGTGACTGTTGGTGGGAGCTTCCCATTGAGACTCTGCTGCCAGCAGAGGTGCTCAAGAAGGTCAGTGTTGTGTGTGTGTGTTTGTGGACCAGGTTGTGTGTGGATCAGTTAACTCACTTAAATGATAAAAATTATAATTATTAATTCTATTTCAAAGGCTTTTCCAGCCTGGTAAGAGTTCTACTACACTAATCACTTACAACATTAAATAACTCAATAAGTCACTTCTTGTTCCCCACCGTTTCTCTGTGTCTGTCAGAGTAAAGCAGGTCCAGTGGCTGACTATGTGCGGGGAGAAGACGTCCTAGACATCTGGTTTGACAGTGGAGCATCGTGGGCTGCTGTACTAGAAGGTACATCTGTCCTGTTATGCACATCACACTAAGAAAAAACAAGTGTAGTTCATTTTGTGGGAATATAATATATTTTATTAATAATGGAAGCGAGATAGAGATTACTTGTATAATATATCCAGTTTTCATAATCTACAAAGCTGCGTTTCTACCGCACCGTACTTCTGCAGCCGCAAACCAGTTTTTGTTCACTGTACTTCGACAGTGGAGTTACAGAAGAAAGCATACGACAGATGGACCGACGACAAAGTCCAGCGACTCCTTTGTTAATGGATTGTACATTGATGTGATAATGATGCTCCTCCTTTAATCTTCTCATCAGAGTAGCAACTCGCTTCGATGAGCGCCAGCTTTTAAAATGCCTTAAATCACGTCTCCTTTCATTAGTTTTATTGTATAATAAATATTTATATAACTTCCACTTTACGTAGTCCACTAATTAAGTTGCCTTGCAAAATGTATTATAAGCAAAACCAGTAGTTTGCTGACCGCACACCTGGATTAGAAAGCAAAATGTTGACCTGACATTCATGTTACCATCAGGATGAATCCTACTGACTTTAATCATCTCGTGACTCCAGAACCACGAGGAGGTTGACATTTTTATGTCGTGCTAACACACGCTAAGATGGCGAAGCATTGTCACTGTGAGCATGTTAGTATGCTAACATTAGCATTCAGTACAGGCTAACGGAGCCACTAGCTTGGCTGTTGTTTTAAAACAACTCCAGCAGCTTTGTGTCATGATTTCGATGCAGATGTCACTTGTTTGCTCGCGAATTCCGATTACGAGAGCAAGTGATTTGCTGAAGTGGACCTGATGGCTGTCGCTGTGTTGTTGTTTCCAGAGGAGACGGAGGGAGACGCTGAGGAGCCTGAGACACGTCTCAGCTGGCTCCCTGCTCCACTCCGCAAACCTCTGACCACAGGTTACTGGATCATTCACGTACTGTGGCCAGCACAGCTGCCTCTGTCCTTCCCTTTGTCTCTGGCCCTCTCTCTTTGTTTCTCAGGCTTTTACTCCCTTTGTTCTAGACCAATTCAGTAAAACAAATCTCAATAAAGAGACCAAAAGCATGTGAGTGTGCTGTGAGGAGTATTTGAGTATTACCTTTTTATCCTCCTCTCCTCCTCTGTCTTCTGTTTTACACCGAGCACCAGAGGCTTGCTAGAACACCGGCAGTTTGCTTCTGTTTCCAGGACTGGCCAAAACTCTGCACTTCTCTGCTATGTGTTTGTGCCTGCGATGCCTCGGCTGCGACGCCTGTCCAGAGAAAACCTTTAGCCATCAGCCTTTAGCTGAAATATAAATTTTTCGACTGTATGGACGAGGCGTGCTTGACTTGAGCAGTAACGGGTTGTTGCAATTTTACAACTAACACTGGCTGGTCTTTCTTGTCTTTTCATCAGATGTTTCTGTTCTCTGGGACTTTGCTCACCTCATTTTAGTTGCACGAGTGACTTCTTTTTCTCCTCCTTTCTCTGCCCTCCTTCCCCCAGAGTCAGACTCCAGGGCAGACGCATATGTTGAAGGAAAGGACCAGATTGGAGGCTGGTTTCAGTCCTCACTGCTCACCAGCGTGGCTGTGAGGAACAAGGCACCTTACAAGTGAGTGTCCCATCCGCTCGCTGTGTATGCACCAAGTCAGTAGACTGTAAATGACTACAATGACTATTGAACTGTAACTAACATTGCAATGGAAAGTAGAATCCAGTAGGATACCCCTTTTTAAATGTATTTTTAAAGCATCTGCTGGACATTTTGCAACAAAAAGCTTTTTTTTTTTTTAAAAAGGCAATACTTAATTGTTGATATAACATAATAAAGTCACATACTTATACACAGTAAATACACATAAGAGCTAGTCATGTGATTTGTTATTACACTATAAAGTTGGGGGATAAAAACAAAAGAAACATTGGTCAACATTGCAGCAGCAGTAAGATATCCTTACTTCTGGTCTCTAGTATAGTATAAGTACAATATCCACGTTTAGCGTGTGTGTGTGTGTGTAGGTCTCTGGTGGTCCATGGCTTTGCTGTCAGTGAGAAAGGAGAGAAGATGTCCAAGTCTCTGGGCAACGTCGTGGACCCTGATGCAGTGATTAATGGAGGGAAGGTAAGGTCAGGGCAGAGATGGTGAAGAAGTTGTTGGCCTGTGGGAAACTGTCGTGGAAGGTTTGGATTGGTTGTTTAAACAAATTGCACATATTTGTTCCTACTTAAGCGTAGTGGTGTGTAGCCACGCAGATAGTTTTGGTTCGGTTCAGTTTGCCAGTGTTTTGATAGATCTGCGGCTGAGACTTTGAAGTGGAAACGGACAACTTTTTGTCTGTACACACTTGTCCTCACGTCTCTCGTCCTTTCAGGATGCCAGTGTGCCAGCCTACGGGGCAGATGTGCTGCGTTGGTGGGTGGCAGAGTCCAACGTCTTCTCTGAGGTTCAGATCGGACCCACTGCACTCAACTCAGCCAGAGACAGCATCAGCAAGGTGCCAGTGCAGCAAGGAACACGGTGCAAGTGAGGGTTGTTTTCTGCGAGTGATACTCACCGCTCATTTCTCTCTACCAGTTGAGGAATACTCTGAGGTTCCTGCTCGGCAACCTGCAGGGCTTTGACCCACGTGTGCAGGCTGTGGACCCCAAAGAGATGCACTACATTGATCAGTACATGTTGCACCTGCTCCGCGAGTACAGCATCAAGGTGTGTTGAGGTGTATAAAACGTGTTCATCTCAGTCCAAACTGTTTCAACTGCTGACTGAAATGAGGGTACCTGTGAAAGCCACTAAAGTGTGTGTGTGTGTGTGTGTGTGTGTGTGTGTGTGTGTGTGTGTAGGTGACAGACGCCTACAGTGAGTTTGATGCCGGCAGGGTCATCCGTGTCCTCCAAGCCTTCATCACCAGAGAGCTCTCCAGCTTTTACTTCAGCATCATCAAAGACAGGTAACCATACCTGCTTTAGCTGTTCTTGTGTTCTGCCAATGGCTTTACTTTGCCTACAGCATGTGTTTAAACTCTCACATCTTCTGTCCATCTTTGTCTCTGTCCTGCTTCTCTCACTCAGGTTGTACTGTGATTCAGAGGACTCGTTGGGCAGGCGATCGTGTCAGACCGCTTTACAGGAAATTCTGGACGGAGTGACCAGATCCATAGCTCCCATCCTGCCACATCTGGCCGAAGAGGTCTATCTTCACGCACCAGGACATGACAGTATGTGTCTGTCAGCGTGTGTTGTGAGACAGTTTTCATGTTGTTTTTTTGCCAGCCAACAAGTGTTCAAAGACTGTAATTGTTTCTGCAGAAGGGGAGACATTATTCAAGAGCAGCTGGATCAAAAGCAGTTCTGTGTGGCGGCGACCAGGATTGGAGGAGGCAGTGGAAGGGGCGTGTGCCATCAGGGATTCCTTCCTGTCTTCCATTCCAGGCAAAAATGCAGCTCAGTACGACCTCACCGTTGCCATTGAACCCGGTTTGCTGTTTGAACTCACGGAGGTAAATCAAAGACTGTCACTGTTATCAAGCTACTATATGTGCTTTATTTAACTACTACTACTACTACAACTAAGAGTCAACAAGAGCGATGACTGCATATGTACAAATGCTGAAGCAATGAACATTTTACCAAATGTGAGTCTAGTGATTGTTTCCAGTTGTTTTAACTCCTTTTTGAGACAAATGTAGACAAATAGTTCCAGAGTACTAGAATAATAACACACACATAAAATATAATAATACATCCAAGTAATATGCTACACCCATGTTTGAAGTATGAATCATAACTTAATCACCTTATGTAAATGTAATGCAGCCACAGGTTAGTGTCCCCCCCCAACAAATGCAGATGCCCGGTATAAGTGTATCAACAGGTGTCATTTATTCATATCACAATTAAATGCACCTCGTCTTTCATGGCGAGTCAGCTCAAGACAGCATAATTATACCCCTAAAAACAGTGACACAGGTCTTCCGGCTTTGAACAGACCAGCCACTCCGACTCCCCCTTAAAAACACCAAAGAAATAACATTCAATGACCGATACATCCGTCCATACAATACATACACACCCACATATAACATATACATTATAAAACACATACCCGTACATAATGTTTATTGTATTGTACATTTTCAGTCTATTTAAACGGACAGTATAAAAATAATAATCATACCCTCCTCCACTTCACCCCCAGTCTCTCCAAGAGGAAGCCAGCTCCACCTCCTCTCAGCTGGCTGAGCTGATGATGGTAGCGCGGGTCAACCTGACCAGTGAGCTACCCCGCGACCTGCCCCCAGGGGCCCAGCTGAGCCACGGCACCTTCCTCATCAACCTGGAGGGTGAGGAATGTCAACGCTAACCATGTGATGTCATGATGCAAATGTTGATCCACCACAATTGGGGAAATACTGGAGTTTCTGTGATGTCATAATAGACCTTTTCCTCACAGCAGACATTCCCAGTGTCAGGGCCCCTGGCACTGTGCCTGCAGGTTTACTGGAATAGTGGCACACCTAAATGGAATGGAGCCATTGTTTATGTAATAAGATACCATGGGATGTGTATCAAGATGCAAGATTATTGGGTTAGCGAGCTATCTTTGGGCGTAACTCTGTTTTCTGGTATCATGAAGCTGGCTCCCTTACGTATACACACATAAAAAAAGCCCAAAATATTACTCACCATTCATTGCAGGAAATCCTCATAGTTCTGATTCTATAATTCATGTAACAACTGCTCCTCTTTCACGCTGACTGATAAACCCAGTGTTAACCAGCATCATGATAGCAGTAAATCCAGGATCACTAAAGTCAGGCTCAGTGAAGCCAGGGTGAAGCTCCTTGTGCTTCTCCTGCTTGGACAAATGAAAATGTCTGCAGTGAAAAAGATGTATACCAGTGTGTGTGTCCCGGTCAGGTGGTGTTATCCGTGAGGAAAGTGCCTACAATATAGCAGCTGTGCCAACTTCCGGTGCCCGGTGCCCGCGGTGCCGCCGCTACACTGCCGAGTCAGCAGACTGCTTGTGCCCGCGCTGCCAGAACGTCGTTTCACAAGCTCACTGACAGGCCAGATGTCCTTTCACCGTGACGACCAGATAACATCACCCTGGCTGTTTTGTTCCCCTGCTTTGGCTGAAGTTGCTCTCATGAGGGCTGAATACTGTTTTGCGATCCCTGTCGCCATCAGCTAACAGATGGAAAACTGACTCCAAATCAGCTGTTTCCTGCGAATGAAACTGCAGCTTGGCACAGGAGAGAATGGCCTAATAGCAGATAACAAGCCTTCTGGTTCTGTACTATGTGCTTCAGCAGACTTCACTGTTTTTATGCACTTACATACTTTTTAGAACAGCAGGTGTGAACTCTACAACCAAAATGTCCAGAGTGGCCTTGGTCACATGACTGTGCTGGTTATACATTTGATCTTGTATCGCCAAGCAATGTGATACAGCATGAGCAAGTTGGCTTACTGTGTGTGTATAGTTGGGAATCGAAGATATTGACTTGACTTTCAGTCGGAAGGGATGCCATTCTTTAAATGTGTAAATACATGGAAAAGGAATTTACTACGAAGAGTGTTACTATGTGACAACAGTAGTGGATTTATAGTGACTGTGGGTCTGGTAAACGCCTGCCTTTGTATTATAAATAACTCCTGTTCTTGTAAAAGTTCCCATACAATTAAAGGTGTGAAAGCAAATGTCTCTAAATTATAAATAAATGGAGTTTTATCTCTGAACGTGAGTGTCAGCAGAATTAAACAAGTAGCCAATAACACTACATTATCTCCACATAAACATCTAAGCTTTTGAGAAACCCATTTATTCTGGATTGGATCGGCCCAGTGGGAGCAGCTGGGAGCAGGACTACAGAATAGGAGTTGTACAGGCACAGCTAGTAAAGTACTGTCCGCATATATAAATACAAATCACAGGTCCATATTTCTTTATGATACATCTCTTGTCCATGAGAGGGAAAGAAGAAGGAAAAATGTCAAACAGAACTCTTGATATGGCATATGAAGTGACAAACAACCGGCTCCTAAATGCAGCCTCTCCACAATACTCTTCAATAACACAAATACTCAAGATCATTTATGTTACATGCACAAAAATATGATGGATTAAAAAAAAAAAAAGCTTAAAAGCCTCTCATATATACTCTATATATCACTGCCTGGTATGATTAAGTTGTGAGGATGAACCTTTTGTATTAACATGAGCTGAATAAAAAAACTAAATCTCCATGACGATGATGCCTTGAGGCTGAGAAGGCCATTTATCGTGGGGTGGGCGTGTCTTTCTGCAGCGACCATATAACACCGCTGCCTTCGTTGGTCATAAGCACAACTCTCCTCTTTGCATTTATTTATTTTTTTATTTCCTTCCTTATCCTCTTCACCGCCCTCTCCCTGTCGGGCTCAGGCGTAGGTGGTGAGGGCCTCCACGGCCTCCAGAAGGTGCAGGGCCAGGCTGTATTGGGCGTGGTTCTCTGGAAGGATTTCAGTCAGACGGCCGACCAGCCTGCTGGTCTGGGGAAGAGGGACCAGGGGGCACCGCAACTCACTGGGGTCCTGCAGCACACCCAACACATTATATACATTACATTGTTAAAGAGGCAGCTAGGCCTTTCACAGCACACGGGGTCGGACCGGGTCCAAATTAAACTCTATATAGATCTAATCAGGTCGGGTAGGGCCTGCTCATACTGGCTTCGTCAATGTCTAATACCCAAGTGGATATGAATGGATCAGAGCATTCTCAGTATCAGCACGTGGTACGTTATAATCATGGCTGCCTCTCTAAATACCAGAAGACGAGGGTTGAACTTAATGAAAAATGTGTATATAAATGCACTTATGGACGCTGCGAGTGACATGTCTTTAGTATATAAGATGACATTGTTTTGGTGTCTCACCATAGCCTTGAGCCATGTGCAGAGGGTGGGGGGCAGGCGGGCCAGCAGCTCCATGGCAGGCTGGGTCTGGCTCTGGCTGTGGAGCAGTGAGTAGCTCAGCCTCTGGCCAGTCAGCACCAGCAGTTGGGAGCCCAGCACATCCTTATCTTCCACCTCTAACATCACCTGGGTGATGAGATGCAAAACCACACTCTTAATATGAAAAGTCAGAGCAGAACATTGGATTGTACGACTTGTTAAGCGCTGTGGTCAGCATAAAGGTTTAACAAAAGCAGTATAATCCAGATTTTAGCTTCTGTCTGCCACAAAGAAACCGCAGTCTCCGCCTACCTCTTCAGCCCGGAGGTCCAGGCCCTGGTTGTAGAGCTCGCAGACGAGGTGTCGTCTCAGGATGTCGGGGTTGACCTGCAGCAGGGAGCCCAGCTCCAGACACAGCGAGGGCCACCAGTCAGCCTTGGGACCACTAGAGGGAAGAGGGGGGGACCCAGTGCCAGAGGCTGAGCTGGAAGGATCATCTGTAGCCTGCACCCAGCCGGTCAGCACCCGGAGGAGGAACTGAGACGGAGCAGGGATGTGGGAAACAGATGAGATGTGAAGACACGGAGGCAACAAACCCTTTGTTTCAACATCTGGATGCAAGTCCACCTCTCACCTCTTGTCGTAGTGAGACAAGGCCAGGGTCCATATCCCCACTGGGCATCAGCTGGATGGTTGTCAGATCTCTGAAGAAAGCATTCTTACCCTGGGACAACACACGCTAATATAAACCAGTTGGTGTACAAAAGCAGGTTTTATATCTAGTAGCTATTAAATGATGTTTAAAGCCTTGTCCAGGCTTTAAACTCATCTTCACAGTCAGCATGAGTAGTTATTTGTCTGTGTGTGTGTCCTCACCTTGCTGTCAAACAGGCTGAGTGGTTTGACCTTCAGACTGAAGGTCATGGCTGCATGCAGCAGGGAGGCTAACAGGCAGTGGTGTTGCACCAGAGGGTAGTGGACGCCCCTCTGCTCCAGGGCAAGTTCAGCTATGGACGCAGGGCCCTCCGCCCCGCACCACGCCTCCTCCACGGACAGCTCCGGAGTGGGAACCTCCTCCACCGCAGAGTCGGCCTGCATGGAAAGAACAGAAGAGCCGGTGAGGCTTGTGTGCTTGTAAAGAACAGGTGGCTCGTTCAAACGACGATCACGACTCACAGTTTAGTTCACAGTTAAGTGCAGAATACAAACACATGCACACATTTTAAAACCCCCATCCAGTCAGAAATGTGTTGTACTAATTGTTACTTCACTTGGATGTTTGAGCTTCATGTGCAGCTTTTGACACTAGAAGGCTGTTTTCACATTCACCTGCTGAAGGGGGAACGCGTCTCAGTGCTCACCTTAAATGTGACTTCAACACGTGGACGTACGAGCACAATCTGTGACATCACATTTAGTTTGAAAGCCAATCATGCTCCAGTATGCAACTTACACAAGTGTGATGTGAAAGCCTCAGGTGCCTAACACTGAGATTGGAGTATTTTAATGTCTTAAAACATCTCTAAGTGGGCTGGCACATTTACAGGTGCAGTTAGTAGTGGTAGTGATGGGTTTCTCCATGCTTTTTACTGGAACCTCTTTACTTACGTAGGCATTTATAAAAGACAAAGGGCACTGATTTTTAACCAATACTCCAGTCACCTCCATGAGGATCTGCAGCAGCTGGACACAGCAGCCCAGGAAAGTCGCCAAGGCTTTGTCTCCCATTCCGACATCCTGCAGCAGAACACACCCTCTTACATGCAGCTTAATACTTTAATTTCAATACTTTACATCTGAAATAATTGTTTAAAATCCACAAGATTAGGAACAAATAAGTCCATCATGTCATATTTAAATCTAGGATGATCTTATAGAATTTGTCCTGAAACACATACTTACTCGTCGACATAAGCGATCTTTGGGCGCTTTCCCCACCTAAGAAAAAGATGTGTGAACATCTTATGTGTTGCCTCACCGACTCGAAACAGATACACAGGCACGCTGTATACTATACGTGCTTGACTTACCTTCTCCATGAGAAAGGCTGCTGCTGAGACGCGCTTGACAATGAATGTACTCCACATCATTGTAGAAATACCTGGGAGGAGGAGAAGTCTAATGACACACTGACCACTGACACTTTCAGAAGGTACGCATTTAAAGTGGGTACAATGACATCACAACCAGCAATATAAGACACATTTGAGCTGGAATTTCATACATACCTGAAGAAAATGACACCCTTTTCCACAATTATAGATAAAAACACATTCATAGATAGATTAGAAAGATAGATACTTTATTTATGTCTGAGGGACATTTAGGCACCCAGCAGCTTAAATACAAAAACTGGGTGCCTAAATGTCCCTTGGAATCAGTAAAGTTTAAATTTAAAGGTGTCATTTTCTTCCAGCTTGGACATATTATATAAAAACTATTTTAAAGGATATTTTAAAAAAGCCACTGAGCTCCTCACCTAGTTGGATATGTGGACTGGAGACCAGCTTCAGATGTTCCACAGCCCAGCTTAAGTATTGACCCTCCTAGGAAGAGAAGCAGGTGTGAATCCAGATCATAGACTGTAAATAAAGATGGACGACATGGCAGCTCCCCAAAAGCCTAGCCAAAACATCTCGATTGCCTCCTGCTCATAGGCTGCAGTGTGGGTCCATAAACCAAAGTGAAAAGTCAAAGTACACGTCAAATAAAATGTTCCCAAAATATATTCTTTCTTATTTTAGGTAGTTCTTATCAAAAGTTCATTTTGGGTTACGTTTGGTTTAATTAATTTGGTTATTTGATGCTATAAAAAGGTGTGTAACGTCATGATTGCAAACAAATAGGAAGCTAACAGAGAAGAGGTCACACCCAAACTGTGAAGACCACATGACAAATGAACAAAAACAGTCGAAACATTTAACAGCTGTCTTACTTAAAACGTATCTATATGTTAGTTCACAAACAATGTGTGTGTATGTGGGAATGTGCACCTCAGGGTCCTTGTTCCACTGCACTACATATTCCCAGCAGCAGTGGGCGAAGAGCAAGTCAGGTGAGAGGGAGTGTGGGAACCGCTGGCACACTGCCACCAACAGCTCTGGAAAACAGTGCACAGTACTGGACTTGACTTGAGGATAGAAACAGGTTCCATGAACTAGAGTGTGCTGTGGCAGTCATTGCATTGCTCAAGTAATGTTGTATGGATCTACACAGGCTATTAGAACATTAACACTATCTTTATGAGATAAGATTAGCCTTTTAGGCCAGGACAGAAATAAGTGCAGATCAATGGAGAAAGTAAAATAAAGAAATATTAGGAGCTATATAAAACATAAAAAGAAAACTATACCAGAGCAATTAAAGACAAATGGATGATGAAAACAGTGAGTCTAATGTACAAACAGCATACACCAGACTAAAACAGTATATGATTAAGTCATGATACTATTGTTTGTCTGTATTAATATAGAAATACAATATAATATAGTATAGGAAGGGGAAATGTAGTAATATAGTATAACATATAGCATAGTAGAGATGATTTATGGGAGTCAAAGGCCAACATTTTGAGCTACAGATAATTCTTAGTCCTGACCTGCTATCCTGTCTGTGTCCTCTTGGCTCTTCTCCTCCGGCTCTGGTTTGTCTTCTGCCTCCGTGTCCTCTCTCTTTTGGAGAATTTGCTTCAGTCGCTCGGGGGCCAAGTTGTGCCTAAAAACCCACTTGGAGACGCTGTCGGCAATGCCACCTTTACAGATAAGACGTGAAGAGAAAACAATAAAACAGTTAATAGAATCTGTCTTACGTGGCCAGGACCAGAATAAGGATACTGAAAGAAAGAGAAAAAAAACTGAAGCAAATCATGAAAAAATAAAGAAAGCAAGATAGAAATAAAGAACACAGAGAGGCAGAAAGACAAGCTAACGAGAAAGTAATACTGTCTTGCTTAGCTTGTTTGTCTGCCTCTATATAGTCCTGAGGACATTCTTCTTCACAGCCTACCTGTGCCTCCCTCCAGCAGCGCTTTGATGGAGCACTGTGCTGCAGCGCCCCCTATTGCTCCCTGAGGAGGAGGCACCAACAGCAGAGTCTGCAGAACCAGCACGTCCTCTAGCTGGCGAACGCACACCACCCACTGCTCCAGCTCGAGGGACACCGCCTCCCACTCTGACTGCAACTATTACACACAAATATGTGATCAACATTATGCTTAGAAGTAGTCATATTGCTGTAGTACTGAACTTTAAAGGTCAGAGTTATATATTTTCAAAACTTTTCTAATTCAGGATTTGGTTTGCACATTGCTAGCCACTTGAGATATGGTACGTCAAGGGAAGGGCTAGAGCCAAACACACTGATGTTATGTTATGTATGAGTTTCAGTAGAGGTGGGTGCGGATGAGACTTCTCTACCTTGCTGTCAGCCCGGCTTGTGATGCTACCCTTAGCAGCGCGGTGAGCAACAAAGGCAGCCAGCAGAGCAGCAGCAGCATTGTGGGACTGGATGCAAGTACAGCGAACTTGCTGCCACCAGGGGGAGATAGACTGGGTGTCCCATGACTCCTCAACTGCGCCTAAAAAGACAGGAAGAAGTAGTAACTCATTCTTCTTTTTTATTGACTTCCATTGGTTGACTGACAGACACCAAGAAGTCAGCACACACTGGACACAAATGTATTTTTTCTTTCCTCCACCCCAAGTCAGGAGATGTCTGCCTCTGATTGATATAGTGGTACATTCGTTGCCTCAATTGGTTAGGTTGGTTAAGGTTAGGGTTATCCAAGAGTTGGGGTGGGAATTGATGCAAATGATGTGGGGAAACAAAAAGATGTGACACAAACGCATACCTTTCATGTTGCTGAGGGCGATGAGCAGCGTGTGCAGGTTTCTAACAGTTTCTTCTGGTGTCTGTAGAACCTCCTTCTCCCTTTGTAACCACACACTAAGCAACAGAGACTGAAAAAAGAAGAGGAAGGAAGTGTGAAAATTGAAACATAAGAGAATTAAAAACATTAATTTTGAATGGCGGCACTACTACAAAGAAATCATAAAATATATTCTTATATTTGCTGCCAGTCCCATTCTTTTACATGGAATTTTTTTGGAGGCTATCGGCAGCGTCGGCATGCCCAAAAAACATTGATCTTTAAATATGAAAGAAAAAAGCAACATCATCATTATTACTATCTGTTGTCTTTTCCTCCATCTTACCAGTAGCTGCTGTGGACTGATGCCAGCCTGCTGCAGTGTGTCACAGAGTTTATGGAGTGGGCTTTTTCCACATAGACATCCCCAGAACATAAAATTGCCTGCAAAGGACACACAAGAGCAAAGTCCTCAGTGTGGTGTACTCCCTCTATGTCTGACATCATTGAGATTTCTGTATGTGAAAGGTTCATTGGCATTACTTTTCTCCTCTACAACCCTCGTTGTGGCTTTTGTAAATCCTACCTGTGCACAATTGTTTGATAAATGCTGTATTTAGGGACAGAATACATGACATCTGCACCGGAAAAACATGATATGGTTTCGTTGAATATATTTGTTGATATTTTGATCCAAGCTTGTATTTCTACATGTGGCATAATCTTGTAATCCACACGTAATGTATAAATTACATTTTATACTCTTTATACTTTGGTATCGATTCATTTGACAGTGAGTGCTGAAATTACCAATGCTACACATCGCATGAGTCATTTCTGATTGTGTCATGGTATCTACTGGAGTATCTGGGTAAAAGTTGTGGCATATAACGTGCATGTTTCCAAACCTAGCTGATTCCATTCAGGTTCAGACCCACGGATCACCCTCAGCTCCCCATCCTCTGTGAACTCCATCTGGGAGAGAAAGGCTTGGGCAGGCAGGGGGGAGTCAGGCGAGTCCTGGGCAAAGGAGACACTGGGTCTAGAGGTGAGCTGGGCATAACGCTGCAAGGTGGGGCCAACGCGAGACAATTCATCCTCTATGCCTTCGACGGAGTCCTGTTGGGTGGGGATGCAGAGTTTTGAGAAATAATAATGAGGTTTAAGGTGAATACCAATCAACAAAACACTGACCCAATTAGTAGCTTTACAACAAACCTTAAAATAGTTTTGGGGAGTTTGGGGTAAACCAGGTTCTGAAAACCTCAGGCCTATGTTATATTATGTAGTTTTACAGTTGGAAATTGTTTCTGTATGTGTGTGTGTGTCTGCTCACATTTTCAGGGCAGGCCTGTATGTCTGCAGCAGAGTGCAGTTGCTGAATGTCAGTGTAGAGCTGAAGCAGTTTCAGCTGTGAAGAGCAGAGCTGGAGTAAAGCTGGATCCACTTCCTTGGGGTCTATAATGCAGACACACACAACCACAAGTAAAGAGAAAACATGTTACATTTACTGTACTTTACATTTAAGGCATTTGGCTCAACATTTAATTTAGAAACCAGTTCATGACACTTTATTATATTTTTGAAACATCAGAAGAATTTGTTCTCTTCTTCATAAAAAACTGCTACGTTACCTTGTTGCTTTAGAGTGTCATATAAGGCGCACGTGATGTTAGTAAGACATGAGACAGGAGCGTTCTTATTGGACAGCAGAGACTCCAAAGCCTAAATGGAAGTGTGTAGACTCCAGTTAGGGATTTGACCGTTACCGCTTAAGAAAATATGCCTCTCTATTAGTGTGTGAGGCCATTTGTACCGTATCTTTGGTCCTACCTGCTTCTTAATGGCAGGGTGTTTGATATCCAGCAGCACATTTTTGGCTTCGCTCTCCAAAATGCCTGAAAAGAAAAGATAGATTCAAACCTCTCCCATCTCCTACACTTATATCTACATGTCCAGTCAGCTCTCACCCTAGTATTCCATAAAAAAAAATTTAAGATTCCAATACCACACAGAAACTAATTTGTTGGCAGAGTGACAGATTTTTTTGCTTTTTCTGCAGATAAAACACAAATCTTTACTATTCAAATACATGAAGATATATTATGTTCAATAAAGTAATCAGATAACAATAATATTTTACCTTAAACCCACACACAAAAAAGCAAACAAAACAAACAAACAAAAAATGTCTTACCGGGCCCCACCTCTCTGCTCCTCAGTATCGTAGTCAGTCTCTTTAACAGGTGCATATCTTTAGCTCGCTCGCTCTTCTTGTCACTGAAATGAAGACATCGATTATACATCTGGACCCTGGATCCTTGTAATTACATGATGTTGCCAGGCAACCAGTGGAGACTGGGATTTAACCCAGGATCTTTACAGGATCTGAACTATTCCTTTAACAATCCCTGCATGTTGCTGTACCAACCTGAGGGCCAGGTGGAAGGGGATGTTCACTGTCCTCAGTGCTCCTGTGATGGGATCTAGGAGACACACCTGCTGAGTGTGGAGCTGCCAGCCCTGACTGGTCACGCTGTTCACCCCCATCAGACGGTAGCCAGCATACAATAACCTGGGAGTGCACGCAGACACAGTTTGTCTATCCTTGTGCAAGTGTACAGTATATACTAAGTATGAAGGTGCACAGGCGCTGCCTTGTTTGTGATGTTTTTGAGCTAAGACTAACTTTGTTCTACATGTACCTGCAGTGTTTGCCCACAGTGAAGGCTCCAACTCGAGGGCCCTGCTGCATCCCCCACACCTCCAGGATTCCCCTGCGGGGCGCGTAGATCACCAGGAACAGAGCGTGGCGTCTGGGGAGGGAGGCAGAGGGGGAGAGCTCCCGATCTGCTCGCTCCTCTGGAACCTGCAGCCAACCCAGCTGAGCATCTCGGTAACCTGCAATTAAAGTAATGAATATTTAAACTTCCATTACAGGGACAAACTTGTAAGCTGAATGCAAGCCTTGGCACCACAACAAACTTTAAAGAAGAGGCAGAGACTGAATATTAGATAAACAGCATGTAAGGGCTCATGTTTTGTGCTTTCAGACTACATGAAAACTTCAGTTTCAGCTTCATGTTTCATTGTTAACACAGTGTTATTTATGTACTCAAGTATTAACAGGGGAACCATGGTCCCTCAATTCTGAATAGAGACAAGATAAAGGGTATATACA
Organism: Nannoperca obscura; assembly: GCA_036024295.1. Taxonomy (NCBI): domain Eukaryota; kingdom Metazoa; phylum Chordata; class Actinopteri; order Centrarchiformes; family Percichthyidae; genus Nannoperca; species Nannoperca obscura. Next base: position 16,368 of record JAVQJL010058225.1, read on the forward strand.
ATATAAAGGCTCCACCTTCTTGCTGAACCTTTTCAGTTCTTTACAAAGACCCTGTTACAAAACCTCGATATTATTCACTTCTTTGGTATTTTCTCTCTCCTCACCTTTCCACATGCGAATGGAAATGCCTCTGGCCAAGTCCAGCAGTGTGACTCGACCAAAGTCATCGGTCACCCCAGCCAGTGTGTTGCAGGGGGACAGGCAGATGGACTCGCCGTGGCGACGAGAGTCTGGGAGACCAAATCTGGACAAGAGAGGTTAGATTTAGGAGAAAAAGGACGGTGGAAGGATATCAACAAGCTTCATATTGCCAATCTCAATAGGGCACAATTAGGAATGGCTGCATTTGTATTGAGGTATCATGATTGGTACCTGATCCCCAAGGGCGTAGCAGGCTCCACCTTGGGCTTCTGTTTCTGAACAGCCTCCTCTTCATTCTTGCTCTTGTTCCAACCTAACCATCCACTGAGAGGAAAACAGAAAGAGAGTGGGATGACATTTTGAAATATAGACACAGAGAAAGTGAGCAAGAGACAGATCAGATGATGAATCCATGTAAAGGGAGGAATTGAGAGGCTACAATGTAAAAAAAAACATACAACATGCACTTGAGATACACCAGAAATAGTGAACAAAAATTCAAGGAAGGATACAAGCAAATTACACCCCATGTATGACTTAAGCTGGCACTGTGCAGAGAACAGGCTATATTTCAGAGTATTGATTGGGTTACTTTGTGCTGTTACAACAGTAGAGGATTTTCAACAGAGCAGCATTCAATCTTTGAGAGTGTTTGTCTAACAGGAAGTAAATATACAATGCACTACACAAATTGAGATGTGGGTATTAGTTTCGCCCCGCTCCTCTGGTATTTACTTTACCTAATTTCTTTGACTCTTGTTTGTCTTAACTGCTGTATGATTCAGCAAAATGCCATTTAAGTCAAATGATGTTTGGTAAAATGATTGTTAATTAACTAACAAACTAATTAATGCAGATAATCTTGCTTATACATAACTGGAGGCTTCTCACACACACACACACACACACACACACACACACACACACACACACACCTGGCAGCACTGAAGAGGGCTGAGGTGAGTTTACTGGCCACAGCCAGAGCCACGTGAGAGAGGAGAGGCTGTGAGCTTCCCTAAAGACAAACAGAGAGACACACCAAACAAATGTCACACTCCAAAATGCACTCTTTTGCACACTCTTATGTCCTGCAGCACTTGTGTAGGTACTGAACACTGAGGGCGAATTCACAAAGAATAGATAGCGGCTGCAGATAGCACCATGGATTGTGCATCACTTGCAACTGCTATCTGTCTCAAGGTCGGATTCACAGAAGATATTGATAACGATATCACATTGCAAACACACCCATACAGGTTTTGCAACTGAATGCAATTTGCCCTTGTTGATTTAGCAGCTGCAAAAGCAGTGCAGTCCTTTTGTGAATTCGCCTCTTAGTATTTAACATAAATGTACTTTTATGTTGCCTGTACATAAATTCTTACTGGGATCTAAACAGTCGCTCTCTCACTCACCTCTACAGCATAGTAAAAGCCTGTGTACGGCCCACCTCCCACAGTGACATACTGGCTCATGGCGGGGGGACTGCCCTTGACTGAAGCATTAAACCCCCCCAGGATAGATGCATTCTTCATCTGGTCAAACACACACAGCGTCATAATGCCTGACAGCAGGAGAGATGGAGGGAGAACAGGGATGGGAAAAATTGAGTCCAATAGTTTCCTGTGAAAATCAATCATTCAATGCATTTGATTTGAACCAAAAGAATCTCTTCTCAGCATATATAAAACAGAGACTCCACCGCACAACACTTTATTTATCATGCATACATTTACAAGCATGCAACACATAATGAAATCATTCTGTTTTGTTTGCTGCTTTCCCAGGAAGTTCTAGATGTCAAAATATTTTGAGGGTTTTGTCAATAAGTCATATGTGCAATAAAAAGGGACAAATGAGAGAATCATCTCTTATCACTGTTACCCTGTGATGTATGTAGGTGAGGAACAGCCACTGTGAACAAAAAGCATTCACTCTTAAAAAATGGTCTCTTACCCACGCTACTGTGGTCCACAATGTTGTCCATGTCCTGCAGACCCCACTTCTTGTAGGCCAGAGGAGGAGGCTGGATCACATCGCTGCCTGCTGCTGCCGCTGGATGGAAACACAGTTGATGTACCATTTGATTACCAAGTGATTTCAACATTTGTTGCCTTTAGCTAGTAGGCATGCCTTGCATTAAGCATCATTCAAAACTGGGGCACTGTGCTTTACTAACAAGGATCACTTAAGGCCACAAAGTACATTAATGGGTAGATGTGTGCATACACAAGCATATAGCACTACTAGATGCTCAGAGAATCCCCGTTGAAGCTTGGCTACTACCCTTCTAGACACTGTAGACTATAGTGTGTAAGTGTGTGGTACAGTGGTAGTTGAATGGTACCTGAATGCCTTATAGCAAACTCTATCCACCCAGCCAGCAAGTGAAGAACACATCTCTAGTTAACACCGTTCAAAAATATTATAATATTTAACACTAGAACCCCATGACTCTCATCCTATAATAAACACACAAGCATATGCTCACACTGTACATACTCTCAGTTCGATGTGCACATACAACTACACACATCAGCAGCAGCAGTACCTCTTGCCACCTGGTTCCTGCAGGCACGCAGAGATTGAAAGAGACTGAAGCCATCGATGGTGACCAGAGCAGCAGGATAGAGAATACTTAACTCTTCATGCTGTGATAGAATAAAATCAAGAATTACACATGACCGAAAGCTCAGGAAAAGATAGTAAGTGAATCTTGAGTTTGGAGCAGCACATAGCAGAACAATATGTTCCTATGTTTCCACACTAAGTCATACAGTTAAAAGGAACTGTTCAACATTTTGGGAAATACATGTTTGCTTTCTTGTTGAGTTATATTAGGAGATTGATCAGAATCAGAATACGTCTCTCATGTCCGTATGCTAAATATGAAGCTACAACCAGCATGCGGTTAGCTTAGCTTACAAACAAAATTGACCTACTAGAACCTCTAAAGCTAATCAATGTGTTAGAGCTTGTTTATTTATTCTGTATTCCGCAACCAGCGGAGACTATGCTAAGGTAACCAGCTGTTTACTTTAGTGTCCGTATTTCCTACGCAGATATCTTCTCATCCAACGCTTGGCAAGAAAGCAAAAGAAGCTGTATTAATTCCAATTTGAACATAATTTCCATCATGTTCAGCGTGTGCATTACCTGCTCAGTTACTCCAGGATGACGAGGGATCTCGTATGTGCGACACTTAAGCCTCAACACAGGGTCCTCATGCAGCAGCTGTGCCAGGAGAAGAACCCCGTTCTGACGAGAAACCATCGATGTTACATTTAATACTGTCATTTCTGCCTATTTTGTACTGAATGGTTTCATTTCCTTATTTCTGCTGAATATCTAAACAAGTACATTTTTGCACAGGCTATAAAAGCACTTTAGTACACAAAAAGGAGGGAGAAGACTGCACTTTAGATATACCTCTGTGTAGAAGCGGACGTAGCCAGAAGTGAAACCCACTACTACACATGTCCAGTCAGGCCGCCCTGTGGAACTCCTGCACGCACGCACGTACACACACACACACACACACACACACACACACACGCATGCACGTGCACACCCACGCGCGCACACACACAAAAATATACTTTAAAAACAGACATTATGAAATGTATACAAAACATACAAGCATTTTGCACTTCCACAGTCATCTCCTCCATGAGTAATTCTTACCTCTTCTGGCTTGCCAGTGGTATGCAGATAGAACTGCTCACACATTCTCTGTAATGAGAAGACAGACAAAGTAGGATGTAGTGTCTGTGTGCATGAGCTCAATTTATTTCTCTCTCTCTCTCTCTCTCTCTCTCTCTCTCTCTCCCTCTCTCTCTCTCTCTCCCTCTCCCTCCCTCCCTCCCTCCCTCTCTCTCTCTCTCCACCGTCAAACAACTGCCCCTTTTCACTGCAATGCTTCTTTATCCTCTGTACTTTCCCTTGTCAATCTGAAGTAGCTTGTTGGCTGCCATGAGCCAAATTAGCACCAGTCACCACTCAAATTTTGGCAAAATATGAAAGTGGCTGTTTTCAGACACAAAATAATGATCTACAATTGAGTGGCTGGTGACATTAATCTCTCAGTGGCTGGTAGATTTTCACATTTTAAAAAGGTAATTTCCCACCCTGTAAGTAGCATGTCGTTGTAGGCTGGATCAATATAGAAATCTATCAATAAATTAGGTCTCTACTGGGTTACTGTGTTGCAAAATGGCATGCAATTAATTTTGTTACTGAGTATAATTCTGTGACAGTCATTCTTCGTCACTTTGTGACATATTATCTGGTGTTTCCTGTTTCCCCAGAAATTAAAGGAACTAGAGTACACTAGAGGGGCTAAAGTGGATATGATGCCATTGCCAGGCGACCAAATGAAACGCACCATTACCTGGAATAAAATTACGGATTTCTCTGGGTTTGTTTGTTGGAACCTTGTTGGAAACATTTGGGATAATGTAAGTACACAACTTAACAAAATATATAACATAGGTCTAGTTGTTTTTTAGACATTTAATGCGGAAATGTTACATATTATACCTTTAATGGATGTAATGCTCATCAACACTTCTATTGTCTTTTCAGCACTGTCATTCTTTCTCCAATTCATCTAATTGGACTCTTACCCTTCGTCAGTGCTGAGGTTTCCTGTCCAAGACACAGCCAGGGTCATCTCCTCTCTGCCACTGTTATCTGAACGCCACTTAGCTGGAAGAATCAATAAACCGCAAAGTATAACTCCTCTGTTTTCTTAGTGTGTGTGTGTGTGTGTGTGTGTGTGTATTTAAATATCTGACCCGAGAGAAAGACAGCCTTGTGTTCACGAGCCACTACTAGCAGGTCGGAGCAGGGTGACAGAGAAACTACACAGTCCTGCAGCCAGGTTCCACTCTGCCCTGTGGCCTCCTCCTCCACCTGCAGGGCAAAGAGGAAAGTATTTTTTCAGTTTTTTGAAGGGACATTTCCAAGTCCCTTCTATTCCAGCTACCCCTTCCCCCTAACCCTGGCCTGTATGTAGCCATGAGCCTCTGCTGGCCTGCTCCAGATCCAAAACTAGTTAACAATGCAGCACCAAAAATGCGATCCCTAACCAGCTTTATGCTAGCAAACACACAACCAAGTCAGAGTTACCACTATGGAGTAAATATAGTCTCAATATTATTTGTAAATGTGCATTACATGATTTTTAACTGAAAAACAAGATTTACCACATAGCAGTAACTTATTTAAACCATATATTTACATTTATAGGTTACTGTACAGAGTCTGTGGTTGGTAAATGTATGTGCTGTAATCGAGGGGGGACAAGCTATTCTGTCTATTCAGAAACATGTCTTTCCCACTTTAAAATTAAACACGAATACCAAAAGTCCAGATGTCCCAGTTTTCCACCAGCACTTAAACGCACCATGCATTTACAAATCTGTGAAGAGTTAAAATAGTCTAAAAATTTCGAAAGCAAAAGTAACATGATTTGTGCGTAACACGTGACATTTGTAAGCGCATGAAGATTTTTGAAAGCGAAAAGGATCAGATCTGAGAAGTTAAAGATAAAAATATTTTCAAATCTTGTTTTTGAGTTATAAATCATGTAAAACACATTTACAAATAATGTTGAGACTATATTCACTCCAAATTACCGCTGCCTGGAACTGAAGGCCTCTGTGATGTCACCCCCAGTCTTATTTTGTCGCTACTAAGCTTGTCTAAATTACCAGTTGCTTTAGCTGGAAACTACTACTAAAACATAGGGTAATTGTGGGACAACTAGGAAAAATATGTATAATTTAAGATAATAAAATGTTGTTAATTTATACAGCTTTGTTACCAACTGAAGCAGCTTTTCAATGCCAAAGACACCTGTTAATGATTAACGTAGGGGAGAATGAGTGTGTAAGAATAGAAAATAAAATACAAAAGCACAGACCGCTGAGGAAGAAGTGGCTTCCTCCTCTTTGTTGTCGCCATTATCCCACGCTGACTCCCAGTCCGAGGTGTCCCAAGACAGCTCATTTTCTGGGAAAAAGGGAACAAGGAAGTTCATTTACAATCAATTTTAATTTGTGACATCATGCTGACAAAGCAGTTTGTGCAGAGGTTAGGACTGAGTGGTCGATCTCCACTCATGCCTCGAGTTCCCAAAGATAACACATCATTAGATGCAGTCTATAATTGGGAAAATTCTAGGCTCATTTTTTATTTTAATATGACCAGACCCCTGCTGGTTAGATTATTTACATTTCTAGTAGCCAACACAAAGCAAGTAGCTGTTATACAGAGGTTTGCAATTACAGGGTAAAATAACTGCCGTTCTATTTACTATGAAAGTGTTGGAACTGTTAAAAATAACATGCTAATGTAAATCTACTTAACCATAAATGAGAGACATGAGGGGGAGGACTCACAATGATCGTACTACAGGGAAATAACTTTTACATATTCAAGAGCAGGTGGAAGACAACGTGACGAAATAAGTAGCAACATCCAGGGTGAAATCCCGTGCTGGACATTTACGGGTACGGGTCAATTTAATTTTGCTACATAGACTGAGGTGATGACACATTCTGCATGTCTAAATGCATCAACATGAAATGGCGAGGTAATTGAAAAGCACATATGCCCTTTCCTGTGTGTGTGTGTGTGTGTGTGTGTGTGTGTGTGTGTGTATCTGTTTGTTCTCTTCTTGCAGAGCATCCTGCAGTGATGTGTTCAGGTGCCTCCTGTGGGATGAGTTATAGCACAAAGGAAAGGCAGATTTCTCCTCCTCCCCTTTCTGTGCCCAGAGCACAGATGCAGCTCTATCCACTTTTACAAAGCCTGACTATCAAATGACTTGGCATTACTCTTACGACCAGGGTATTAGAAACTGTTGTATTAATGGAGTTCATATAAGATGCTTTTCTGTATATCTCAGATAAACCTGAGTTTATTTTCCACCCGAAGAGAACACATACCCCTGCTGTGCATAGCTCCAGAGCATTTCATTTTTAAGTGTAACGTTAGTAGGTTACCCGACAAACCGAACTTTACTCCAACTCTTACAACCTTTAGCCACCTTGCTATAATGTTATTTAGTTATATGTATAATGATTAGGTTAGATAGCATTTACTGTGCTAACTTAGTGCTATGACTACCCAGTTTCAGAGGTAGCTAACTGGACTGCTGTGGCTTAAGTTAACAGTTATCTATGTGCTGTAAATTAGCATGCGACAGACGTGGATCTGCCTCGGTGTGTTACCTGTTTGATTCTTCTCCTCCACTTGCTTGGTTTTCTGGCTGTGGAACAAGTAGTCCCTGACCGTTTTGAGCTCTTGGAGCCGACAAAACTCCAATAAGCTGCAGGACATCTCTCTCCCGTCCCGTCAGGACTAAGTAAGTAGCCTGGGAATCAGCCAGCTAGCTTGCTGCTTGCTAACAGCCCAGTTGTGGAAGACCAACGTAGCTTAAGTTGGCAGTTTGAGTCCGTTTGCAAGTCCTACTATGGTGTTAACTTTATGACAGCCTCTTCACAAAGACAATATGTATTACTTGTCTTCAACTGTCCCCTAAAGAAATATTAACACGAGTCTGGTACTCTTATTTTCCCCAACATTTGCAATTCCCACCCTAATCCTGATGTGTTGGTGTTGACACACCGTTAGCATAATAACACGGCTGTGCTTCCGGGTTAGAGTTGAATGTTCAAAATAAAAGCAGCGTGAGATGCATTTGTGTACAGATTAGAACTTAAATTGTATGACAGGATGACACCGACATTTTTATAGTCACCATATAAAGTAAAAATGTAAAATCTACAATATGATTTATTGATAATGACAGTGTATTGGTGTGTTTTTTTCACTAGAAGGCAGTAGAGGAATATTTTTTTAGGTGGCTTGCTGCTTGCTGGCTCGCGTGCCTCTTCCTGGCTCACATATGCCCCCTCCCAATGTTCATCTTTAGTTTACTGTACTCACACTAGAACATATAATGGAGTAAGTTTTGTTCATTCGAAAAAAAAATCTGAATCTGAAAGTTCAAGTTTTGATGTTGAAGTCTGAAAGATGTAGTGATGTATTCAAAATAAAAATAAGGGTATGAAAAGTTTTTTCGGTTTGAATATAATTTGGATTCAGCTCTAGAATTTTTTTGAATTTTTTTTTTTCTTTCAGATTTCACTTTCATAAATATTTGGATATTTGAGTTTTTTTGAATTTTGGTAATAAGCAATACACTTTGCCAGACTGTGCATTTGAACAACCACACTTTTAATTCAGATTCTTGCCACTTTCACATAGCGTCTGTGAACGCAGCATAGTAGGATGGCGTCTACATGCCAGGTCAACCTGCTGGCTCCAGTGCGCAAGTAAGTTACCTATTTTGGAACAGGTTCTCTGGCAAATAAGTCTAAATAATGTGGATGTGCCATTTTTGTAACATGGGGCCATACATAGAAAAGGAAATGGGGTTTTAGGTGGAAGTTTGGATTGGATACATTACAGACGAGTCTTGTTAGTGTTATACCTGAATTGCCAGTTATGTGTGTTGTGTGAGCTGTGTGCGACCTAGTAATGTATCCAATGATGCACTTCCTAAACTTGCACTGGGTTAAGCGGAGCGGCCTCAGCTGTCCATCATCAGCCGGTATGAATCTGAATACAAGCAGAGCTTCTGCGTGAGCATCTATTAGGCTCTGT
>JAVQJL010058226.1:0-22327 GCA_036024295.1 Nannoperca obscura
CCACATCCTCCCACCCACCCTCTTTGATTTACAAATAGCTGATAGAGCAAGCAGCTGACAGAAATAAATGAGCTAATCTGATGGCTGTGTAGGACTTCCACCAGATATTAATTCATCAGGAGGCCACAGAGTGCAGACAGATACAAATTCCTGCTTTAATTATGTATGGGAGCTGTGCTGGAAACAGGAGACACCTCCACTACCAGGACTATTTCTCAGAGCAACTTTATGAACCCCTTTGATTCCATCGTTATTTTGTTTTCCTTTAGATATAATACATGTCCCTTCTGTTTTCCCCAAACGCTCCAGACAAAATAGATTTTTCCCCTTTATAGCAATGCTTTCACATGAGACATTTGATAATGAACAAGTGGAAAAATAACCTTTGCCACATTAAATTATATTGTTTTCGATTTGCAATTTTTATGAGGCCTTCCTGGAGCCTGTTTGATGTATTTTGTTCCCACTCGGAGCCTCAAATGGCCCTTGCCGCCTGGAAGGCTTATCAAAACCCGTTGAGGCTTTATTGAATGAGTGACCAGTGGGTATCTAAACAGAATGCAGGGCTATTGATTTTGGAGAAGTGGTCTAATTGTTTCTAGTAGACAAGGGCTTGTCCCGATTATTTGATTGATTAGCTTGATACTGGTCTGCCTTCTCATCCTCCTCCCCTGGCCAGTTAATAGCACTGTAATCCCAATACACTGCTATATTTCTAATCCATCATCATTATCATGGCTGTAGTCAGCACAAGATTAGTCCATGAGGGTTTTTTCCCTTTTTTTTTTTGCATTCCTCAATATTAGCTTTGCCCTCTGTATGCTAAAGGGAAAAAAACTGAGAAAAAGTCGACTGATACAATCCATTTGATCTCCTGTGAAGTGCAGGGGAGAGATTGTAAGACAGTTATGGACAGATTGATACACACATGACATAAAGATGGATTGATAGTAAGAGAGAACTGGTAAGTAAGTGCAAGTACTGCACTTGAGTACAGATTTAAGATACTTGTACTTGACTTGAGGATTTCAATTTGATTCTAATTTATAGTTCTACTACATTTTAGAGGGAAATGCTGTACTGCATTGTTTTAGAAACCAGTGGTTCCCAACATGTTTGTCATGTTACCTCGTGTCATAAAGCAGCATCTAGTTGGGGCCTTTTGTCACATTTCATATGTCTTAGTTGTTAGCAGTTCCACCAAAGACTTCTCAAATGGTTTAATAAAATAACTGTTCAAGGCACAAAGAGGTAATATTTTACAAAAAAGCTCAAATTAGAGTTTCTGTAGCAGAACTTTGTTTTTAGCCATGCTAGAGGCATGGCAATGTCGGTCTGTCCACCACTTTGGCCGAGGCTGAAATATCTATGTATATATGTATATCTATGGATGGGAACTATTGGATCGATGGCCATGAAATTTGGCACATTAATCTCCCTCTCAGGATGAATTGTAATCACTTTTGTGAACCCTTAACTTTCATCTAGTGCCACCAGCAGGTCAAAATTTCAGTTTGTCCTATATTTTGGTTTATGAACAAATACCAGCAAAACTAGTGACATCACCATCAGCCTCAACTTACTTTGAGTTTTGTGCTAGTTATTGAATAAAATACCAACAAATCAACCACCTATAGCAGTAAAATGCTACTATAATAATATAGGAATATTATACCACTACTTTTATTTTTGATACTTTAAATATATTCTACTAATAATATGGTACTATTATACCGAATGCAAGCATTTTACTTAAGAGTATTTTTATATATTTGTATTGGTGCTTTTATTCAAGTAAAGGATCTGGGACTTCTTCCATCACTGTATGAGATAGAGAATAAGACAGAGAAAGGGTTGTTGGGGATGTGTCACAGTGGTTCTCCAGATCAAGCCTCAGACTACATCTGGCTTCAGGCAGTGTGGCCACGGACGGCAGGGTGACATGTGGCGTATGTCTGGGCGAGACCCTGGTAAAAGTCCTGTAGTCACAAAATGAGCAGCGAGAGCCTGAAGCCTGAGAAATACAGAGAAAGGAAGGGGACAGAGGGGAGCATGGGGGATTTAAGTGTGAAGTGATGGAGCGAGAAGCCGCGACTGGCGGAGTCCACTCGGTCTCCGTCCTTGCCTGTGGTAGTGCCCGGGCTGGGGTCTTCACTCATTTGTTTAAGAACATGGAAGGAAGGGGATGGGGGAGTGTGAAGAAGGGTCACACCAGAGGGGCCTGTCACATTGGGTGGAGGTGACACCTCAGAAGACCTACTGGTCCTCGCAGTGGACAGCCAGTGTCTCCCCCAGTGCTCCCCTTAAGGGAGAAGGTTCTCCATGGCTTCTCACAGTCACACCAGAGTCTCTGCATGATTTCTACTCCACTGTACTCAGTTTGACTCTGCTGGACTCTCCACTGACTGGACTGGCAAGTTTAAAGACTCTCTTTGTTCAGTTCCTGCAGCCTGAAGTGGACTCTCTTTTCTGTTTTTGTGGTGAAATCTTTCCACACCACACAACAGTTTCATTCCCCAACCATGAGTCAGCCGAACAAAGGAGGCATCAGTGTCGGTCACTCTGCCTCTGGAATTAAATAATGAAAAACTTATTTTTTCACAGAAAATTTCCAGTCCAATCTTTTAGCCCTCACATCCAAAGGAACATCTTTCCTTTGTTCACTGTGATAATTCCGTCAGAGCTGTACACTATACTGACTTGTAAGTGTTAAGGAGAAGTGTTAGTTGAACCTTTTCACCCATCAAAATAATCAATTGGACTATTGAATCCAGTGTGTCAGGTCTTCCAAGGTTAATACAGCTCAAGAGACATTGTTTATCATGCATAACTTTCATTTGGAACAAGTATAAATGGGTATTGTCTTCATCTACATGCTTTTTATTGCCCATGTGAGGCCTTCTGCTCCACAGCTACTCTGCTGTCATAAATGTTTAAAAAATGCCCTTTGATAACGAGTTTGTCATTTTTTTATTCAGAAATATCAACCAGCCCATTACAGTGGCAGGTATTTTTTCAATCGATACACAATAGCTTATTAATATTTAATTCTTTATATGTCACTACAATATGAGAAAAAGTGGATTGTTGAGTAGCAGCAGCTGGAGCCTGTTTATTTTCCTGCTGCAGCAGTGAAATACAGAGAACAGACAACTCACTTAAGGGGTGTGCGTGTGCACACAGACGCACACACATTGCATATATCTGCAGGATGCGTATGTCTTCATACCGTAGGTGTCCACATGTTTATGTTGGCCAACATGCCTGCCCCTGCAGTCTTTGTCTAAGACAGGAGAAGAGATGTCTCAGCACCCTGGAGTATTTTTTGTCCTCTAGTCATAAAGCCTAACTCCAAGGACACTCTGTCAATCTGTAGGAACAACCGTGTCAACATTAGTGACAATGAACTGGTGACCATCTAGTGTCTGTCTCACTATGTGTGTTAACACATGATCAGAACTATTTTACAGACTACTCCAGTAACACTAATAACAGAAAGAAATGTCAGTGTAGTTGTTGAATGTTAATCCTGTTTAACACGCGCTCAATAAATGTATTAGCTTTCACAACTAGCTGCTGTTAGTTGATCAATGTTAGTATGTTAACAACCACACTACTCCGAAAATGACATGTTATTATATTGCTGATCATATCAAAATACATGCAGTTACAGATTCATTGCGTCAGATCTTTTGTTTCTGTTGGAACTTGCTGTTCCCTGAACAAAATAGTGTTGGGTACCTGGGTGGTACAAGGGAAAAAGCACTTGCTCACCCACCAGTGACCCAGCTCATACCGCATCCAGTCAAAACACAACTGCTAATGCTTGTGGGTGGGAAGCCAGTGAGGGATCCTGGCCTTCTACACCAGGAACTGGGAGTGAGATTGCATAAAACATTGTCAGTAAATGCTCTAGTCAACACATATGTGTGTTTTAATTTTTTTAACTTTTTAACCAAAGCAACAGTTATTTGTCTAGTTATCCCTATTTCAGGCGACATGGCAACAATGGATAAGGTAAGAAATATTCTATTTTATTTTTCCTATTGTCAACAAATCCCATGAAAAGAAAATATAACGATGTGATAGACTGTCTCTCAATACTTTATGACTTCCCTACCCTGTCTGTGGCACTCAGCCCACTGACTCCTACTGAAGATGTAAATCTTTAACAACGGGTCCCAAATATATACTTACATTTTATATATACTTACCAGCATATTGATGTGTTTTTAATCGTTTTTGTAAAACATTGGAGGCCTTCACAGAGAAAAAAGATATGTCAGTCTACACAGACAATTCTTGTTAGTTGCATCAATTCATTTTCAGGTATGGAGTTTTCATGGAAATTGATGACAATAAGAATAATACACAATATTATTAAATACTATTAAAATGAGAAAGATGTTTTTTAATATCCTACAGTAGATAATGGCAGAGGAGCTGCTGCAAAACTTTAGAAAACTGTAGAAGAGCTGAACCATAACAGTGGACAGGTGTTTGTCCTGTAACAGCAAACAAAAGTTTGGCAGCTTTCCGAGTTAGACTGCAAACATGGATGATGAGATATGCTGGACTGTGTAAAGATGTTGGACTGTGAGTGAATAAGCCACCGGTGTGTGAGAAGTGAACACATCTACTCAAGTAGTAACAGAGCCTGCTGTCATCCTACACAGTGCCTCTGTCCTCCTGACAATACACACATATCATCAGGACAGTCCATGCCATGTTAGACTTCAAATGAACTGTACAATGACCTGCAAATGACAAGCACAGAGAGTTGCAGCCCCTTGGGACGTTTGTGTGAATGAATTTTAACCCTTTGTTAGCAAGAAAGAGGGGAAGAAAGCATAATCTATGATCCCAATGTTTCTGGAATGTTTAAAAAGGTCAATATGCTGATATTTTTGACAGCACTTGACCTTTTGTGAAAAAAGTAACAAAACCATTGGAATTGAAATAACTTCTTTGTTTAGTTCTGGCACATAATGTATCACAGTCAAAGCATGCTGTCTCCCCGCAGCATCTGCCCATGAGTGACTTGACTGTTAATCCGTCGTATTGATCTAATATCAAAAGGTGCTATTTAAATGCAGCATATCTCCCCAGGAGCCATGATCTGTCAGTAGGCTCTGTTTGGAGTCTGGCTGAATAACTAATGCCTGTTTTGTCTGTTGCTGTGTCCAGGTGGCCCAACATCTGGCCTCTACCTACAGAGGCAGGGCCCTACGAAGTGGTCAGGAAAAGTAAGTTGGTTAATTTAAACAGCAGCTTTCTAGAACAGATGTCACAAAGTGCTTTACAATACATCAAACAAAGCAACAGAGAGTAAAAAAATTTGACTAGTTAAAATGAATTCATAGTTCAAAAAGGGATAGCAAGCCCTCATGAGAAGACACCTACTGGTGATGTAGGGTTACAGACAGTACTGTAGCTTTCTAATGTAGGAGGTTGACTGTACAAAGCTCTGGAAGTGATCACAAGAATCTTAAATTAGATTCTGAATTTGATGAGAAGCCGGTGTAAAGAACTCAAGATCATCGTCCACAGAGACCTTTTTTGAAGACCTGGTCAAAAGCTTTGCAGCAGAATTCGGGATCATTTGAGAGCCATCCAGGGATGTCTTGCTAAGGCAGGTGAAAGGTGGCCTGCTGCTGACTCACACCTTGGATCAAAAACTCCTTTCAAAGAACAAGGTGACATATTGATACTGGCATCAGATTACATATTGATAATATTAGTGATCCTTGTACCATCTGACAAATTATAGCTGTTTTGAGGGCTTCTATAGCTCCACTTCTACTGCAGGCACTGCAGATGTGTTGTAACTTGGCATTGTTTGCCACAAGTTGATTTTTGCATATATAATTGGTAAACAGAGTATGGACACTTGGGTAAACAATGCAACAGCTCGAATGCAGAGGCAAACAATATTAATAAAGAAAGTTGTGTGTTTAGCTAAGCAATGCAGTGTGTTTCAATACAATATTGTTCTGTTACCTTGAAATGATTTCACAGTGTGGAAGTGCCCTTCTAATTAAACTATTACATTTTCCAGTAACTTAGAGTAGCTTTTTCCAAATGTATGTAATGTTTCCTGTAGCAAGCTGTTTTTCCATTAAATGGCAGAATAGCCTGACCAAACACTATTCACTATTTCATTTTTTCAGAAAAGATGAGCTTCACCTGCATCTTCTGATTAAGGTAAGACTAAAGCGAGCTTGTTTTGACAGTATGGAGCAGCAAATTTGAGAGCCGGTCAGTAGAAGTGGGAGCTGGTCTAGTTCCTGTCCTGACTCTTTGATCCTTTCAGTCCACCTACTGCAGGTGGGGCCAACTATTCAGACAGTTAAAAAAATTCTATAGTGCTTTAAGGATTCACATCACCCACATACATCCTTTAATTAATTGAATTATAAACATTTCAAACAGACATTTAAAACAAAATATTTGTAAATGTGAGTGATAATCAGCATCAGTATTAGCACCATGTGTTCCATTTTTTGTCTGTCCCACAACTTTCCTTGTCTTCTAATAACATATATCAGATAATGATGTATACCTAAAACCTTCTGGTTTGTAAAACACAGTGGAAACGCAGGACAGAACCTTATACCAAAAAGTTCAGGTTATGGGAAGCTCCAGGCTAGAGGAGGCTCTTCCTTAAATCGTGAAGCTCATGGCAAGGCATACGAAATAAAGTGAGCAGAAGACTCAGATTTCATATTCAAAATTCACGTATTTAACACAAGCTGTCTAAAAGCTATTTCTGTTTTCTGTTAAACTCATGGTACTTTATAAAGATCAATGATTTAGTATACAAATGTGTTTACAATGTGTACTGTTGCTTAGTCAAATTATGCCTGACACCAGCTTGTGCATTACTGTCTATTTAGAATGGATGTTTTTGACAGCACCATTCAGACTGGCAGTAATCCCAGTACTCCTCTCCCCAACCAGATACTTCAATTCCAGCGCCGCTATTCCCGCACATGCATTGGATTGACCTCACATTAACCCAGATACATTTGATCTTTAAGAGCCATAAATTGGCTTTTGTCATTACCATAGGTTAATTACTGAGATTTGCTCTGTACCGTTGCTACACTGAGATTGCAATAATAAGCACCACACAAAAGCCATTCACACTGCCTGCGTGAGCACTAAATAGGCATTGTTTTGATCTTTCTATTCCTGTTGGGAGTTTTGTTTGTATTGGTCTATTATTAGCACTCTAGCTAGCAGTACTTTTGATACAGTTTGATTCTGCTGAGCTTAGTTGAAACCTTGCCCTTCCTGTCATTCTCTCCATAATAAGTCATCTGACGTGCAGCCCAGATGTGGATCCAATTTCTGTCCTTGCATTCCTAACAGCACCTTTAGGAGGAGGAAACTAATCTTTGTTTAAGAACTTTCAAGTATGCATTGCAAATTATATTTCTAAGATCAGAGTTTCACAAAGTTTTAGATCTGATTTCACTGATTTTAGAATATTTATTTTACTTTATTCAAAATAAATGCTGATTATATCCCAGATTGTATAAAATGAAATCTAAAATAATTGACTCTATATGTCTGTACTGACATGGCTTATTGCTTAAGGTCTCGTCATAAGTAGCATTTGCACCCACAAATGCACTCACGCGTATTAAGCCATCTTCTTCTCATATAAATGCGTGTCAAATTGAATGATCAGAATGGCCTTTGACCTTTCATGAGTCCAAGCAGGAAGCACTGGCTGCAGCCAAATGCTACCACAGGACCATCTCTGAACAGCTAACTGGCATGAATGGAGCAGGTGAGGCTCCATTATAAATGACTGCAACTATTTTGATAATTAATTGATAATTTAATTTGTAATTTGTAGTAAATTCCAAGTTGATGGTTCCAGGTTCTTAAATGTAAGGATGTTTTTGTTTTGGTTGTCTTAGACTATAGTAAATTGAATGTATTTGAGTTGTGGACGATTGGTCAGACAAAAAAATTGGGCTCTAGGAAATTGTTATTGGCATTTTTTTTTATTGTTTTCGAAAGTTTCTACAAGTTTCTAAAAGTGTCTACAACAATCTGTTAATTTAAGTAAATAATCCTCAGATTAATAAATAATGAAAATAATCCTAAACTGTAGCCCTAATCCTGTGTTCCAAATTATTTTGCATTATGCAAACAATGGGAAAGTACTCTACCTGGTTTCTTCTTGTCTGCTGTTCTTGGATATACTTAACATATCACAGATGTACCATTCAATACTATTACCACAACTATTACTTTACATTTTTATGTAGAACTGTTACTGTACTACTGTATGTTCTCCTTCCTCCTGCTCTCTCTCTCCTGCCCCCCTCCCTTTCATCCCAACCAGTCAAGGCAGATGACCGCCCATCTAGAGCCTGGTTTGGCTCGAGGTTTCTAACTGTTAAAAGGGAGTTTTTTCTTGTCACCATCGCTTAGTGCTTGCTCGTGGTGGGAATTGTTGGGTCTCCGTAAATGTAAAGAGGCGATCTAGACCTGCTCTATACGAAAAAGTGCCCTGAGATAACTTTGTTTTGATATGGCGCTATATAAATAAAACTGAATTGAATTGAATGGAACAGAGGGAACTTATACCTAACTTGTAAAAATATCTGGTGATTGACAGTACTCAACATGAACACCGAACTGTAATATTGTTTTCTCATACTACGTGCGCAGTGTAAAGCCTTTATTATTTTGTGTACATGCACATTTATTTTAATGCTTAAGCCTTATTGCTTATAGATATATCCATACAATAATTACTAGTTTCAAATGTTTAAATACAAGATGTAATTACGACTTTGTCAAAGCTTTAATATTGCCAACTTAAGGGCTTGATAATAAGAGAGTGACTGAAAAGGCAACTAAATATAGACGCCTCTCTTCAGCCGTGATTCGGGATCATTAAAAACGTAAGTTGTCCAGTCACACTTGCAAGTTGGCTATCTTTCTCATCTCTGCCAATCATCCCATATGACATGAATGCAGCATAATCTATCATCGTGTCTCAGGGCCACTTACAGATGTCCCTCACTTCTCATCTGACTAGTACATGAAAAGGTTCCATACATATTTTTTTAAGAAATCAAAGGTTTGATCAACCATGGATGTTCAAAAATATTAGCGGTAAAGATCAGTGTGTGTGTGTTCGTGTGTGTGTGTGTGTGTGTGTGTGTGTGTGAACATGCTCATATCTGATTATTACCAGTGGGCGTTGTTTCTCCGGTGTGCCTTTATGAGAAGTGGAGGGGTTTTAGATTTCTCTCTTTCCATAGAAGCCCTGTGCTGATGATCCTCTTTTAGCTCAGTAACCATGACACTCTCCCAGTCTGATATGCAGGATCAGTAACAACACTCCAGATGTTGACTGGAACAGCAGATCCGTGTTGTTTTTCCCTGTGATCGTACCCCTGACATGACATATTTTGTCTCCCCACTGGATGCTGTGACTATGACCAAACCTGAGAAAGTTATATAAGTGATACAGCACGAATAGCAATAAATATTCAAAAAGTAAAATGTTATGAAGACACTGTAATGTTCCTCCATCTCCAAGTTTGCATAGACTTACAGTCAACTAACGGAATAAAAATCTGATTTGACGCTGACAGAAATTGTTCATGGAATTTACATTGAATGTCATGAAAAAGTTATTAAAATGTTAGAGCCCTGCACTTTAGTGTTGTAGTGCTTAAACAACTTTCAGTGGAAACATTCAATTAGTGGTGTTCCCAAGCCACTGGGGTACAACAAATAGGACTGTATTTTGGTCCTGTCGTTAGATCAACCCAGTTCACCTCTACCTGATAGGAAGATTATGGATTACCTGTAAACAGAGATTCAGCCAGTGATTCTCTAAGTGAACCGTGCTGAACTACTAATTGAGCTGTAGGTTTGCTGTAGGGACATGTGTGGGTGTTTCAGTCAACACAGTTTTTAAATTAAACACATTTCAGAAACAGCTAATATTAAAGAGACATATTTATAAGAATGTTAAAGCGTTTCTAATATGAAATATGAAACATTATTCTGCTTGGAAAGATTTTTGGATCTGCTTATGTGCTCCACCCGGCAGCCTCTCATCTCATTTTCACTTTTCCAGTTGTAGTCTCTGGAGTTTTCAACTATAGAGTACCTTTGAGGTCTTCAGACAACAATCGATGTGTTTTTTTCAGGGTTTATGTGAAAAGACAGTCAGCAGTAGTTGTAAATACCTTAAAGCTTTCTGCAGTGTGAATGGCTTTATTGTAAATGAGAACAAAATAAAGTTTGTGGTAATTACAGGATTTAATAATGATCAGCGCAAACTCACCATGGCTCCTTTTTACTTAAGCAATATGACAGTCACACTATATATTGGTGTTACCTTCAATGCAATGACCTTATTGAAAGTAAATGTAGATGAGAAAGTAAAACACTTAAATACACTTTAATCATCTCATTAGCTACAATCATGAAGCGCAATACCATCGCTTTTAATGACTAACACACAGAGAATTAGCACCTAATTATGCAGTTCCCCTCAGCTCTCCTGAAGAGTTCAGCATATTTCAGTCATTATTCTGTTTTTCTGGGTTGCATCTTCACTGTTTTGATTCACTCTCATCGATTCACTCTCATCCAGAAGGAGCAGGTATCTGTTTTCAGAATAAAAATAAACTACCTGCCCAGCACCAAACAGACAAAGTTAGCGACTTGCTGGTGAACAGACTGGAGCATTTAGCAGCTAATGAGACAGATAGTTACATCAAGAGTTGGTGGAGAGCAAAACAGAGCTAAAGGAGAGTGAGTATTGAACTTACATACCCCATTTACACTTGGCATTAAAATGTGATCTATATCTGAATAAAAAAAAATGCATGTTCAAATATTTTAAGATAATACTGTGAAACCACTGGTCAAATGTCTTTCTTTTTGTCTTCAGACTTAAATTTGTGACTTAGGTTAAATGACATACTTTATGTATTATACCACAGCATAAGTGTTCAGATAAATGAAAACAAAAGTGTCCCTAAGTAAATTATTCAAGGTAAAAAAAGAAAATATATATATATTTCATCGTTGTTGTTGTTATTGAAGTTAAGAAATTAATCATGTTCTTACATTACCTCCAAACACACACACACACACACACACACACATAATTCTCTCCTGCCGTCTCTCTATACTATTCACACACACACACACACAAACACACCCTCTTTCCTGTCCTCCTGTGACACTGGCGGTCTTCTTCGGCTCAGTGACAATGATGAATGCAGAACATGAAACACATTAATGCAGCGGATTCTGGTCAATGTCAGGCCTTTCTTCACTGTGTCAAGTTAAACAAACAAGATCAAGCAAAAGCGAATGGTAATTGACCCTCCAGAGATAAGGCCCTTGCTGTTGAAACGGGAGGTCATGGGAACCTCAAGCCATTTCTCAAACCTGAGAAGGACATGCGCTCAAAAATATACTCCACTCACTGTCCAAATGGTCACACTTGTATATAATGCTTGGCTTCTCATCTCCCTTACAGAGTTGAGTTATTATGAGAGGGTGCCTTGTGTTATATACTTCCTCTGTACAGTGCTTCATCAGCAATAGGCTGTCATTGTAATAAGTGGATTCTACTTGTACGAGATGTCTAAAGCCTTAGCGGTACGTGTTTAAAGCGTGGAGGCTTCTGACATTTTGATGACACATTCTGGTGAAATGAAACTTGTGGTTTTAAAAGATGAACCTTGTATACTTACTGTATATCCGTCAGTGTTACAAAGTATCACGTTGATGCTGTATAATTGGGAGAGCATACGATAGAAACCGGAGGAGGCCTACCACGTTGTGAAAGTGATGAATGTAAGGCTAACACATCAGAGAATTTCATTTCATTTCACAAATTGTGTGACCAATTTTAGTTGTGTTTCTGGATTTTATTTTAACCGAGACTGTAAAAATTCCCAAAATGAGTATGATTGGTATTTGTGTGAGCCTTTTTTTGCAATGAACAACACATTAAAGTGAGATGTCAGCAGGTGACGTGTATGCATAAATGTGGCGCATAAATTTGAGATTCCTATATTTGTGTGGCCTTTTGACAAAAAATATTGTGGTGATAGCTTTAAATGAGAAGCTCTGTCAAAACATATTTGAACATATAAGATATTCCACCACTATGCTTGTATTTTTCAATAATGCGTAAGCTGTCTTAACAAGAGAGTTATTTTAATGTTGCACTTTACTTCTATAGATAATACATATTTAGTCTTTGACTGTTATACTTGCTTTCCTCTGGTTGAGTTTTCCCCATAAATTTGTGCGAGGTAAGAAAAATTTGACGCTAAAAACAGAATCTACTTAGCCTGGTTTCAAATCAGAAACAGCCAAATCAGTGATTCAAATAGGTCCTGTGGTGTGCATTTCATTTATTTGGAAAAAACAACTGACCAATCAGAGCTTTATAGGCAGGATTAAAGAATGAGGACATCATCTTCTGGTGCCAAATTTCTTTGATTATTACTGCAGCTTCCATCTGAACTGGCAGTTCAGTCTGAAAATCAGTATTTGTTGGCTGGTGTGATTTTGACTACAATTGGTTAAAGAGTTCAACCAAATTCAAATATTTCCCATGTAAACCTGGTGGTATCTAGCCATTGGTTTTATTGGCCCAGGTTTGGGATATCTGCCTTAAAGTTTTCTGCTGCCACCACAGTACAAAGGATTTAATTGCATTGTATTCAGTAGAAAGTAATGCTTTGAGCAACACAAAAGAATTCTCCATCATATTTCATATGTCAAGACCTCGACACATACAAAGTCTGTATGGCTAGAAACCACAAGGAGCAAGAAAGAATCCTTTTTGTGTGTGTGTGTGTGTGTGTGTGTATGACCTGTTCCTTTAATGCAATCAAACTAAAAGGCTTAATTGGAAAATTATTGCTTTTTTCATTCACTGCCATCCAAATGTTTACGTCATCCTTCCCAAAAGGATTCTAAATACTTGATATTTATTAGATCAATTCAGTCAATGCCAAATGAGATACAAATCAACATTAAATGTGTTTAAATATAGGTGCATGTGATTGGTTCCAGGAAACGTTATTGTCTTGCACTTTATTAAGCTGAATGGCATGTTGTATTTGATGCTGGCTTTTAAATTTTGTATCTGTCCGTGCAGTTGGTGTTTTTATTACTATTAATTTATTACTTGGGTTTTGTCTGCTTGGCCACTTGCATTTATAGAGTAATAAGGGAATGTATTTAATACCCCCCTCGCTTTCAGTTGCTGTGTGAATTGTGAGCATGAATCAAGGGGGTTGATTAAACCGGGTTTTAAGTGTGCTTAATTTCACACCATCTATAAATAAAGCAATTATTTTCTTATGCACACTGTCAAACTGAAGGCTTGATATGTTTGGCTCTGCTGTGACAATTGTATACGAAGGCTGTTTCAAAGACTTATTGTGCATCTCTAGTTCTCTTCTGGTTAATCCACTTTCAGTGTTGACTATGGCTGCTTTCATTAAGAAACCAGTGCTGTTTTTTGTTTTTACAAAGCTTAAATTATGGGAGGGAATTGTATTTTGAATGCACTTATGAAACTGTTTAAGCCAGGGAGTTCTAATGCATACTTTTGTTGGGCTTAATCTACAGATTGTTGTGGCTAGCCACGTGGGTATTATGCAATGCAAACTCCTCAAAAGAACACAAACAGGGAAAGTATGTGGGAGGGCTTATCCAAGCGTCTGCTGCCAGTTAGAACACTCGAGGATGCTTCATGTTGAATGGATTTATGCTTTTTATTTCTAATCTTCACTGTCTCTCTCTTGCAGTTGGGCAGAGTCTTGTCTTGATCCTGACCAAAGCAACAAGAAATAAAGTAAGCTGCTGTGATCACTTTCAGCCTCAAACTGT
Organism: Nannoperca obscura; assembly: GCA_036024295.1. Classification (NCBI taxonomy): domain Eukaryota; kingdom Metazoa; phylum Chordata; class Actinopteri; order Centrarchiformes; family Percichthyidae; genus Nannoperca; species Nannoperca obscura. The sequence goes on from JAVQJL010058226.1 coordinate 13,912, forward strand.
CTTTGGAATAAATGCTATTGGCCAGTGGTAATTATTATCATTATCTATGTACAAAGCACATATCCCAAACTTCATTTTTATCTCTTTTAACTTAGTCTTTAGTGAATGTATAATGTACAATAGCATTTGGTTTCATAACTGCTTTAGGAACACTGCCATTGTGTACACATTCAAATGGCGTTGTGTATAATCATGCATGCCTACTGGAGGACCTAAATGCATTGTAATTAGAAAATAATGGGCTAGTGTTCATGGATGGGAGGTTTCTACTTAACATTTTCCCTCGAAGCAAATGGGCTAAAGTCAAAATCAACCTGGATAGAGGCCCGTCAGACCCCAATATAAAAGTTGATCTAGCCTGTTAAAAGAGGGGGACTGTGCACACAGAGGTGTAATGGCCAGGCTGTCTCTATTAAGGCTAACAGCTCCCGTCTCCTTCAAGGTGGTCATTTAGTAGTGCTGCTTATTCAGCCTAATCAATGGTTGAAGCTGCAGCGAACCATTAAATAAAAAAAGAGGCTAGAGATGAGGTGCTTCTGATTGGGGTTAATTGGATGTAATTGGAATTTATACTGTACAGTGGACGACTCATTAAGAACACATTTAAAAATAATGTCATTTGAGCTCAGGTCATTTAACCATTTTTACACTGAAAAAGTGTAAGGCAGGAGTTGGGAAAAAACCTTGCATAGCTGGTGCAATTCTCTCATTGTAACTGCCTACAGACTGTATATACCACTAAATGCAAAATGTCACTTTGCTCATGGCTTGGTTCAATTTCTGATAGAAAAACTATTTATTTGAGAAGAAAAACACTTTTCTTTAAGCTTTATTATAAGCATTATATAAACACTTAGTAAGTGGTTTGTAACAGAATATAATTTAGGTGTAAGTAGATATACGTGTTTATTAATGTATTTGTCAACAACTATAACTCTTTCTATAGGCTATAATCAGCGGATGCTGCTGTATCAACAGATATTGAATGACAATATAGTAAAACACAGTTGTAATAACATAAATATGTCTTTTTAGAAGAATTGTTGACAAATATTGCACATTAATAAGTGCTTAAAATGTCCTCTTATTGGCTTATAACTACGGTATTAAATGTTTATATACTGCTAAATGGGGGGATCAAAGTAAAGTGTTGAAACTATGTTTAATCTGAGAATTTCATTTTAATTACTGAATGTATTTTTATTCGTTCTAGAGTTTTGTCCAGCTAGCATCCTGTGTTGGACAGCAACTTGAAGCCCTGTGCCATGAGACAAGCTCAGACAGATGGATTTCAACACTAATCCGTTTGATGTAAGTGAATTTAGGTTCTAATTCATGGGCTTGTGCACTGTACAACAAGCCAGAATCAGCAACACACGGTCCATAAATTCAAGAGGACAGCGAGAGGGAGAGAGGGAGAGTGTGGGATGAGGGAAGGGGGTAGAAGAATATGGTGTTTAACTGGAAGGCAGTATGTTTTATCAGTCACTGGCACCATTTAGCTGACAAAAATGAGCAGGCCCAGCTCTGGGAATAGGGCCTAGGCACCGGGTGTTCACCAAATCCTCACAAGAAGAATATCAGCACTTCTCACATGCTGCTGCCTGATATCCACTGCTGTAGCTGAAAACTATCTCCATTGTCCAGTTTGATTGCCTGAATCAAACTGATTTACTGCAAATCCATCTGAGCTTTGATAAATCTATTACAGTTTCATTTCGCTGATTTCATTAACGTGAATAAAACCAGCCATGCTTTCTGCATAACTGCCTTTTAATGGCTTGGCCCTGTCACCTGCCTCAGTATTAATCCCTCTGACTTATTGCTCCGCAGAGGGAATGAGTAATGGGTATTTGAATGTGATCAGCACAGTACAATGCAATTAAGGAACCAGTACTGTTCTGTGCCTTTAATCCTGAACTAATTTGAATTGCAGTTTGATAGCACTGTGAATCCTGCATAATTATGTAGGGTGCATATTAAACTCTGTGACAAACCGAAGAGGCCTTTAACTAGCCCTGCCATGAGGAGAGCAGCCAGGAGAGCTACAGTAAGGTAGCCAGCCACAGCACACTAGAAGTCTCAATTACCACCATCTTGGTTGACAGGTGGAAGCTGGAGCGGGGAAAGCCTTCGTTTGAAAATGGTTGACACTGACGTCTCTCTCTTTTTTTTTTTATCCCCAACCTCAACAATTATGTACAAGTGTCATTTTACCCTCAAAGAACAGATACATCAAGTGTGAATCAGAGAAGGTTTGGGTTCAGACAGCGTGGATGAGCTCAGGGGAGACGGTACTTTTCTTCAAGGTCTACCTTTAACATGTCTCCACTGGCACTTGGAAATCCTTCACTGGCTTCTTTTTGCAACATGGTGAAGTAAATACAGTACTGGTAGAAGCATCAGTATGTGCCTCTCATGTATTACCATTACATCCATATCACAAAGCAAAAATAGTTACCCAGGGACCTTAAAAAAACCCAGAATAACACTTACAGCTGTTTTGAAGGTATTTCCAACTCTCAGACTTTGCTGCATATAAAAAAAGGTTTTAAAGTTCTTTTTCAGAGTCCAAACAAAGATAGCAGGCAGAAATTACATATCTCTTCCATTTGTACAACACAATCTCAAAATGGTATTATCTGTTATATTCTCATATATGAGAATGATGTGATATTTCTTCCCAGTATCAGATCAAGATCAAGACCAAGATCTGTCGTAACTTGGGAAACATGTTAAACATATTTATTTTGTACTTCCAGTACTCTGGAAATACCTTCAAAACAGCTGTAAGTGATGTTGTACTGCCCTTTTTGGATTTTCAAAACTTGTCAGGAAATTTTTTTGGGGGAAAAATCTTAGGCTTAGGTCTGTGATTTGAAGGTAATGGTAAAACATGAGAGCTACAAACTGGGGCTACAGGGGTGCATGATTGTCATGTCTTAAAGAGATCCCAAAATGTGACTGTATCTCCACGAGGAAATGGTGGAAAAAAGTAATGAATCTGAAATAAATACTTCCATCAGGAGTTCTCTTATGCCTTGTACCACAAGTGGTCTGACTTAGGCATATTTCACACTGCCTTAAAATATTCTTAACAGTGAGCTATTCTGCTTCACACAAGATTGAGTCACAGAGCGCAGAAAAGAGGGATGGAGTGAGGAGTGAGAAAGAGATGCTGAGACAGAGGGGAGAAGAGGAAGAAGACACAGAGGGGGCTGCTGGCTAAATTAAGCCATTGTGACTCAAAATCCTCCTTTAATAAGGTTCATGCTGTCTACAACTTCATCATTTTCTCCTGAATGATAATTACTTTATTCAATCATGTTCAAGGTTTTAGTGAAAGCTAGCATTGATTGATTAACTTCAATTACCATGCTTGCATTTGCATAGATAAAAACTGCTTTTCAATTTGTGAGTGGCACGCGGGTGGAAACCCTGCCTTGATATTTGCATTTCAATGTGAACGGTGAAGGATAAAGGTGGGAGCGGGGTCTGTTCACTGCTAAGCCCTTTCTGGTCGGCTGCGCCAGCATCTATTTTTCCATAAACACCCTTTGTTATGATGTTAGTTTGCTCCCTCCACACAGAGAGAGCCAGCAGTGAGCTCTGTTTGCAGGCTGGCTTGACGGCTCTGTTGGGGGATTAGGTGGCGTTGCACTACAACTCAGTGGAGAGCTTAGGTGAGCTTGGGCACTGCACTGCTCTCACATACACCCAGCACATGAATAGACGACTGTTGGGAAATTTCACACTCCAAGGAATTGTATATGGCCACACTATATCTACAGGCTGACTAAGCTAATGAAGATGCACATGTGTACAGAGCAAGAGGCAGTGGAGATAATTACAATCATCATATGTCCATATAAATCACCATTAACCAGATTGAAAAACATATACGCACCTGCACTATTTATCTTGACAGATGTCTCAATTTATTTGAATTCCCTCATCTTTTGTCACACACCTTACTGTATGTCTTATCTAGGCTACAAAACTGCATGTTCATTTTCAAATAGCAAGGTTTCCTATCTCTTGACAAGCTGGAATTCTTTTCTTGCTGCTTGCCAACTTTAAGTGATAATGGAAAAACCAACAGATACCTGTAATTGCGTTATTGTAATTGGAAGGCATGAGCATCTAAGTGTGAAAAAAAATTTTTTTGAAGTCCATAGCCACTTGATCACTGTGAGCTAAAATAAAAATAATGAGAGGAGGTGGTTTTATAATGTATAGAATTTCCATTTTTGCTCCAGTCCACGCAGGTACTGTACAACTATACAGTGAGCGAAATCACAGCTGTGCCACTTATGCATGAGTATTGGGATTACTGTCACCTTTGTCTGCATATTTTTCTTTGATTAATGTCACCCAAATGCTGTGTCTTCCAAATGAGAACTCAGTTCATTTGCATGATTTTTTGTACATGGTGCAAATTTGGGGATAAATTAGTCAGTCTCCCATCTTTGTTGGCATGGCACTGAGTGATTTTTTACTGAAGGAGTCTCAGAGCAATACTCCCAGAGAATTACACCTGTGAGATATGCTAATCATTAACACAGCCATAATGACCTTATTTACCTTCATATAAAAGGCAGAAATTAGCATTAGGTGCCCTAAATGAACAGGGAGTTAATAATCAAGGCACTCACTTTTACCCCCTATTTGTTAGCTGGAGAGGCTAAACGGCAGCTTCAATATGTTTAGTTGCAGGCAACCATCAGTCGATGTCTTTAAAACCTATTATGGCGCCATCTCCTATTGCTGCCTTGGAGGGGAATTCCCAGATGGTGGGCTATGATTAGGTAGTTCACTTAGCTGTTTAGAAATGAGCATCTGGAAACACAGGTTGAATTAACACCACTGGGTCCCTCATTTTCTCTAAATGAGTGTCATTCAATTAATCTAATTATTAGGCATACAAAAACTGAAGGACTAATAGATTCCTATTATCCCATCATTATCATCTCTTACTCACAAGTGCTTACATTTCTGAACAGGCTTGCATGTGTTTAGCGCCAAACGGAACAGCCTCCAGCTTCTCTCTTACGCCTTCAGCTTACCTACGGACAAGTTTTTCTTAAATTGACAAACTTGGTTACTTTTAAATGATCTGATTTGCATTTTGCTTTCTACTGTGCAGAGAGCTTCAGTTGTTCGCATTCCTGGTCCTTTTGGATTGCAGAGCCCTGCTGGTTTTCATTTTTGTCATGTAATCAGGGACTGATTTAGACCTGGAACACCAGCTGAATGAAATTAAGTATCTAGTAGGACTGAAAACAAGCAGCACTCTGGGTACTGAGGAGCAGGACTGAGAGCCACTTAATTACAGCACTGTATCCTGTGACAAAGTAAAATGCACCTCAGAGGCATCATTAGCAGCAAATACACAGATATACTGCTCGGGCAAATCAATGGTGTAGGTTTGAAATTCAAAATTCAAAGAATCAACTCTTCAAGCTATTAGAAATGAGAAAGGTGGCACACATTAGTTATCAGACATTATAGGAGAGCTATTTCAGAAGAACTTATCCTATCTGGGACTCCTGTGGCTATTTCTGCTACATTTGTTGCAAACAAAAAGAGGCTGATCTACTGGATTTTGAAGACGTCGGCTTCCTGTCACTTTACACTATCTGACATAATGGACGTGCAGAAGGGATGATCGGTGTCAGCTCCTCATCAGCCGCCTCCTTTCACATGGATCATATGATGCAAGCCTAAAGTGGCCCGTGTCGTGTCTCTCTCTGTGCCCATCCACCCCCAACCCCCCCCCCAATCCCCACCCCCATCCCACCGGAGCCCCCGCTGGCCGGAAGGACCATCTCCCCAGGCTGGAGTGGCTCCTGCTGGGACTGCTGAGCTGCTGGCAAGGAAGGGAGGGAGGGACCTGGAGAGCATTGTCAACAGCCTCCAACCTCCCCCATCACCCTCCACCCCATCCAGCTCTCCTATCCTCTGTCCCTACTTACCCTCCCCCACATATAGTCAGACAGTCTTCCTTCTGTATGTGTGTGTGCATTTGTCATTTATCTCCATATGGGCTTCTCTCGTGGATGCATGTGTCAGAGAAAGAGAGAGAGTGTGCGTGTGTGTGTGTGTGTGTTTTCATACGGGCCTGCTTGTGTAGTTGTGTATGAATGAAATATTTTGTGTGTGTAAGTGAATGACGGAGTGAGTGAACATGTCCCAGGAAAAGAATTAACCTCATGAGCTGAAACACTGAGGGAAGACATCAACAATAAATGTCAAATACTGTACAAATATGTTCCTATACAGGATCCATTTCAGCTAGATGTCAATTAAACCATCAGCTTGTCAACATTTCAGCTGATTCTAAAATCAGCATCCAAAAATAACTTCTGTTTCCTGCTCTTCAACCATTAGCATTTTATTTTCTCAGTTTCAGCGCGCTTTTTATCTTTTTACCACTCGTCTAAACACACTTCACCCCCCACCCCCCAACAGGCCTTCTATCAGCCACACTTCAGTCTAGCAAGGTCTATAATGCAAACACCCAGGCAACTTAATTCACAAAGAAGAGATACCAATTTCTTCTCAGCAAGAGATATATAAGGGACGTTAAACAAAGCAAACAGCTGCATCGAATTCTGATGGCGCAAAGCTAAGCCTTCAATTTGAGCCTTCCCTCAGAAGAAAGCAGAACTTAGCTTTAAATATATTCCTGGTAGAAAAGAGAGCGTATTGTGTTATCATGAGAGTCTGTTTACCTAGTGAATCTACATATGGCTATCTAATATCTTTGTGCCATTGAGCAGGTTGGAGGCTGGAGTCCCAGGGGTTTCAAGGCTGGGATTATGCATGGCGGGGGTTGAACTATTGCCCCTGTGTGATTGAAAGACCTCTACCAGCTTAGGCCCTGTTTATTGTACATTTGCATTGCTCAGTTCCATGAGGCTGCTGGGAACTATCAGTGGCCAGGCAGCTCATATCTGGGCCGCTATAATTCGGTTTCCTCCGGATCCCCCTCATACCTTCCAGCCAGCAGGAGAAGCTGGGGGGCTTATAGGCAATCATTTAGTCTGATTGACCAGGATATGCTCTGATCAATATCTCGCACCAGGCCCCACATAGTGTGAGAGAAAACAAATCAAGTGTTTGTGTATTTCAAGCCACTATTTACACTTGCATTCAGGATTAAATACCAAAACACTTGTCCGTAATTTGGAGTAATGAGAGGACAGCTAATTTGTATATATGTCTTGTACTGCACATGAAAAGACTGTGAGACAACTTTTTGATGTGTCACATGTTCTGTGTCTATCAGTTGCTTTTCTGAATCATCTTCCACCACTGAAGAGCAGATCTATTAACAAAGATAATTGCATTTGGATCCATGCCCTGAAGTGGTCAACTATGCAATTTCACTAATTCATCCTGGTGAAAGGTTGACCTTAAAAAATGTAATTACACACACCTGAGTTACACAAGAGCCCAAGAGGTCCGCAAAACGTTTACTGGTGAAGAAGGTATAATTACCAGAAAACAATTAGCCCATTGTAGTGGCAGTTGGCAAGAGAGTTCTTCCATTGCAGCTTCTGGCTTAAAACAAACAACTGATAATGAAAAGACAAGTCAATATTAAAGCACAAAAATAATATAAAGCTAGTCTGATTTGTTCATTTGGTAATTTTTTTTTTTTTTGGGAGAAACCCAATGCACCTGCCTCTTTTTAAGGTATACAACAGGGACCAACATTAGTTCTACATGACCACGTGGAATTAAGTGGTTTAGAGTAACCTGGTATAAACACAAATCATTTATGAATTTTAATAGGCCCACCCATGCCTCATAACTATGCATGACTTCATACTTTAATAATTGACAGGAAATATGAACTAGGCCAAGGGTCGCCTATTAGAATGACTTTTCATTTAATTTTTTGACAGCCCAATACACAAATGCGAGGTGGATTTCTTGAGCAAATTCATGTAGTGTACGGAAACCTTTCTGGCAAAAATCTAGCAGAAATCCCCCGAGGCCAGGGCCCCCTCTCTTATAATTACACAGTTGTACACTTTCTACTAGTGCACTAGATCTCCCTGAGAGACGCACAACGTCTGAACTGTTGAAACGGGAATTCAATTTGTCCATTACAGTAAAACATTGCAGGTACATTTCACTGGTTAAAAACAAAACTCAGAGCCAGAAGTGCACATGCCACATTCAGATACCAGCCAGTGCATTAGAGACCAAACTGTGCTGTGTTGACAGGTATGTTGTGCACAGTTATATCACTTCTCCTCAGTGAAGTTGACCATGCAGACTGAGCAAATATAGAGTGTTGCCTTTTGCCCAAGTTCAGCCCGAGGTCCGGATGGGGGGGGGGGGGGGGGGGGGGGGGGGGGGGGGGGGGGGGGGGGGGGGGGGGGGGGGGGGGGGGGGGGGGGGG
>JAVQJL010058232.1:0-30594 GCA_036024295.1 Nannoperca obscura
CCCCCGCCCGCCAACTACGGTCTGCTTCTGAGAACCGCCTGGCGGTTCGCCCTCTCAGAGACGCCCGCTCACACTCAAGACTTTTCTCCTACCTCGCCCCCCAGTGGTGGAATCAGCTCTCCACATCCGTCAGACAATCAACCTGTCTGACCACTTTCAAAATAAGACTAAAGACTCATTTGTTCCGGGAATACAAATGTGACACATTGGTTCTATAAAGTACAGCATATCGCGTGATATATTATATGAGAATTGTTGTCTGGCTTGATTGTACTGTGATTGATAATGAACGGACATAATCTGTTTCTAGATCTAATGCTCTTTTCGTTTTTGCCACTGGCAGTGATGTACTTACCTATAGCACTTGTGATTCATCACCAGCACACATATTATTTGATACGACATCTTGTTGTTTTCGCACATGATTCTATGCACTTTATGTAAAGCTCTTATTTGGAAGTCGCTTTGGATAAAAGCATCTGCTAAATGCCTAAATGTAAATGTTAATGTATATTTTTACATAAGATGGGACCACACACATTTATTGACATGGGCGCATAGGTCCATCATGTAAATGTGCCAGATTTTGCCACACAAGCTAATTTTCATCTGCAGTCCCTGATTGATCTTATCAATTGGTAGAAAGGGGCAAAAGCTCAGCTGATACTCTCCTCATACCTGACGCATGTATCTTCTTGAGTTGCATCCAAGAGTGCATTTGGCTGCCGATTATACTGATGAAAAACGCTTGAAGACAGAACCTGTCAGCGCTGCGCTTTTAATTGTGTGTGATGACCTGATACTGTAAATCCCATTTGCACACGTAAAACATTGCCACCTGACATGTAGCAGCTTGATTGTTCTTGTTGGATTTCTTTAATAACGCTTGTGAGGCATTAGCTGTTCACACCCTCAGTATGTATCTAAAGGGTGTAAGAGGTAGCAGTAAAAAAAAATCATACTGCGGCATGAACGTTGTAATTAAATCTCATGAATCACCCATGACTTCTGTGCCTACGTTACACTTTGCCTGATCACACATTGTAATGCTTTTATACATTTGGGAAACTAGTTGTCTTGACTGGTGACTCCGGCTGGATCTTATTCAAGGCTACAGCACATATGCAACCAATTAAATTTTTAATTCGTTGCATTTCTTCAACTTTTACTGTAGATTTGAACCCATTTGGGGGTAAAATTTTATCTTAGCTAAAGTTTGCAGGTGGTGTTTAAATAGTTAGTGTTATAAAATGTGTTATAAAATTGTTAGCACTTCAGAATAATCTTTGGTTTCTAAAACCATATAAGTCATAATGGCCTGGGGACTCACATTACAGTGTAAATCAACATATTATGTACTGTACAGGATAGATATGTTAATTTAGTGTTTCAAAATGTATACATTTAATTGAGCAATTTTACCACACGGTATGAATACACTATATAGATATCAATCTTAAAGGAGAAAACATGACAGAATACACTTTAGAAAATCAACTGCAGTGAAGGAGAACACTTTCTGGTACAACTAGAAAATATGAAGTGCAAACAACACATCATTGGATTGAAAAGAAAAACACCCTTGTTATTCTGCTCAAGCAGAACAACCAGGGAGAGACAGATGCAGATAAAAGTTTGACTAGACTGAAGCATCCTTTCTAAAACACATTTCATGTTAGAAATAACGCAGAGCCACTCTTGTATTACTGAGCATTGTTGTCATCTGAAGTTAAAAACTATCAACTCTTAAAATAGATCTCGGAGGTGTTGCCAAAACATTTAAGTATCATACCGTCCTCCTCCCACATTCCTAATGTGCTCTGTTACAGAATCCTTTTTTTCCATTTGTGGTCGACCCCCAGAGTCCAGTCTAAACAAAATAATATGGCACAACTCTCTCCCTCTCACCGCTCATACTTTTAGCATTACCTAAGCTTTTGGATGTCAGCCGTTGCCAAAAGAAGCATGGCTTTGACATCTCAGCACCTCCAGACATTTGTTCCGCAAACTCGGGGGACAACCTTAAACCTTCCTGCCTGGTAGACCAGAGAAACTGCAGGGCTGAGTGCAGCAGCCAGAGTGAGGTTTGGCTTGGGTGTGTGCGAGAGAGTTAAGGCGGCGTGGAGAGGTGCTACAAACTGACTCTACATCTATGTCCTCCTTCTGTTAAGCTCAGCTCCCCCTCTTTCTCCCTCCAATTAACAATAAAATACAATTTCAGTGATTTAGAAGCTGCACTGAGAGTAAACAGAAGCAGGTTTGTCCAAAGGTCATCTGCCTTCCTGTCTGGACCTCTGCTCTGCAGCCTGAGGAGAGCTGCAGCCCCTTTAATAGACTAGAATGGGGAGAGACGGGGAGGAAAATGTCAAACAGAAACCGCGAGTGCACAAACATCTCACACATCAACAGATCTTGCCCCAGACTTCAAACCAAACTTCGGCAATGAGCTGGAAAAAGAACACACGTCACTTCTTAGCTTGTTTGCTTGGATGCATGAGAGAGACCATTTAGGCATAATGGAAAGAATTTGCCTGGGCAAATCTGTCAAAATAGTCAGACGTAGCAAAGAATGCTCCAGTTTGTTATGTTACAAGAAACAGAATAATAATTACAAGATAAGTGAAAGATGGTGGGAGCATGTGTGCAAATGTTTACAACAGTTTATCTTTGCCTCATTATAACATAGTCCTGTTTGTGGTTCAGTCTCTGGTAGACCAAGAGTCCTTTACCCCCCAAGAGAAGTGACACTGAGATATTCTCCAGCTGTTCAGTGAGGGAGAAAACGGGGAGGATGTTTGTTTTTAAGCATTACAAAGTCTCAAACACATAGTATCGCTGTGGGGGACTTTATAGCTCATTGTTCTATGCAGTGGTTTGATTATGTCTTTCCTAGTGTTTCCCTTGAGTTCATGGGTTATTGGGTTTTGCTGCATATACTAATATATATTAATGGCATGATGTTAATGAGAAGGTGAACATTTTTAGTATCAGGATAATTAACTTTTAACAAACACGTCATTCGGCCAAGGAATAAGAAATCTTAACAAAATGCCTTTCCCTCGATCTTGCTGTAATTGATTATTGTCGATTAAAGATACTCACACTGGAGTTGGGTCGGTTTAATCCAGGCGCCTCTTGTGTAGCCATGATGACCCCCCCAGCCCGGTCAACGCGATTGAAACGACCCGACAGGTGTCCGCATGAAACGCGTCCTCCTCAGCGCGCACGGCGTTCGAGGTGGGCAATCGCCGGCTGGGGTTTGCCGCGGAAATGCGAGACTTTCCGGAGTCTCCATCTGACTGAGCTCCCCCTGCGCGCAACGGAGAGTCGAGAGAAGAGAGGGGAGGTGCGCACGGGGCGAGCAGGAAACACCGGCAGCAGAACCGAGCTCATCTACATTTCCACCTCTTGTTGACTGGGTGTGACGCGCCCTTATGATGAATAGCACCAGACTTTAAAAGCAAATCAACAGATGAAGGCTGCGGGGAAAAGGTCTCCTGTTAGTCGTTGTGTGGAGGCTTACTTGCAAGAAAATAGTTCACCTACCTTACTTCCAAGTTAGGGAAATGCTTAAACACACTTGATTGGATTCAAGAATCAACAATAGCAACAACTAATCTCTGTATTAAAGTCTGTGACTGCATTTAGCCTATAATCTATTATTTCATGTATGGATACATTGTTAGAAAAGCCCTTATTCAAGCTACTGTATCATCTGCTTATGACCACATCTTGACGCACAGTGCCCCATTGTTCTCTTGAAGCTCCACAGAAACCAGTGCCATGACATGAACACCACCTCCTGTATGTGCTCCGTTTTATATCATTTGACTGCATAGCAGCAGTTTCATTTTTACGAACTAACGAGACTCTTTGAATACACCGCAGCACTCCAGCCTTGAAAAAATCCTTATTTAATCTCTGTTTGGCTGTTCAGTCCTTGTCCGTTCTGAACAGGTATTTAAGAAAACACTGGATGCTCTTGAGCGGTTTGATGGAGGCAATATACCAGCTCACAGTGTACGATGATAACCTTTTATATTTTCTACTTTGTGATTTTACTCTTGAGGACAAACTGTTCTTATAGTGACCGACAATGTGGATGTTTTTGAAAGCAACATTGTGGAATCAGGAACATTCATTGGTTAGTTAACATACCTTATTATAACACCTGCACATGTGAGGTTATCAGTGGTTTTTAAATTAGATCAAAATGTTCTTTTGAACTAATGGAGATTGTTTTTCTTAAAACTTGCCATGACTCATTCTGTATGAGTGGGAGTCAGTGTGCTTGTTTCACAAAGGCACATTAGGCCTAATGATAAAACCACGAGCTCTGTAAAAATGAAACTGAAATACAGGTCCACACAAAAGTGACACAATGGTAGTCATCACTTTGTTTATAAAATACAGACCACAAATGGTATCTAATGTATCCATTCCAAACATCTGTGGGTTGATTTTGCTGCTTATCTTTTGCCATCTCAAGATTTTGGAGGAACATCTTTGAAAAGAATCATCTTATTAAAACTGTTTAGAATAACTTGAGTACAGTATTTGTAATACATTTTTACCTAATCTACTTTTAGCTCAGTGAATGATGTTCAATATCTTGAGATCATGTTGTTATCAGTCAGTGCTCAACACAAGCTTACTGACCACTTTCAAGATTGGTGTATCTATGATTACTAAAAACATGGCTTATGTATTCTGATCTATGGAGGCTACTGTTGATGGAGGAATCAATATCACTGACATTGATATGTCTCCTACGGTTGATAGCTCTATTTTTCACTGCTGGTACACAATGATTGCTAACAAGACACTTTAAATCTATGTGGCTGACATTGATCTCTTGTTTTATATACATGAAAATGTATTAATACTATTAAACCCCAATGCTACCACACTGTGAATTTTAAGTGAGACATCACATTATCAACATTGTCATTAAATCCCCAAAATGACACCACCAAATGCAAAGTGCATTGCCAGTTTTTATCAGCATGGTCGGGTTCAACGCTGTGAAAAGACCTATCATGATGAAATGAAATCCTTTTAGTTCACTCTGCATCACACAAGCTAGAGCATTCTCTATAAGCCCTGCCATAGTGCCATTGACAGGTTTCCTCCTTTTTACAGGAAGGAAATTAATTCTGTTGTCGAGAGCCAACTCCCTTGCCATTCGTCATGACATCTGCTTCTTGCAGGGAATAAACAGAGAAATAAAAATAAGAGAAATGAAATGAAATGTTGAGGGCTGCCATGATGTTCATCTTTGGAGCTCCCACCGGTTGCAACTTTAAAGAGGTGAGATGGTTCATTTCTGACAAGTGAAAGAGCCTGCCCTGGGAAACTGACGCTGCGCTAAAAAGATAAAGTCTCATTTGAATAAACTGCCTCCCCTTTAGAGCTTATCCATATGCATGAGACTCCGACTCTAATTGCTGTTCATTTCTGTTAAATTGATTGTGATTTATTCACATCTCACAGAGATGCACAAGCTCTGTCACTGAATACAGTATAACAGATAAAGTCACCTGACTCAGTTTGGATCCATTTGAATCAGAGTTGGTTTATATTAATAGATGTATTCATATTTAAACACACTATTAAATATTGTTATCACTTTAGGGATAGTGATGTCGGTCGGTCCACCACTTTGGTCCAGACTGAAATATCCCAACATCTATTGAACCTGGCTGTACTCTAGCACCATCATCAGGTCAAAATTGCAATCTGTCCAATACTTTGGTTCATGACCAAATACCTGCATAGCTAGTGACATTCCCATCAGCCTCAGTTGCACTTTGTGTTGAGTGTTGACAAGCTAGCGTGGTATAACGCTAAATTAAGATGGTAAACATGGTATACATTATACCTGCTACACAGTATAATGACATTGTCATTGTCATGGCCTTCTGGCCCACACCTTTACTGTTCTCATTGCTTTCATAGTGTAGTTTTCTGCCTTAACAGGAAGCTGTTTCCAGCAAAAAACAAAAAAGCACTAAGCTCTAAAACGCACAGCACACTACCTGCTTAGCACCAAATGGCAGACAGAAGCATTTGGAGACTAGCTGGTAACATAGTGGAGCATTTAGCAGCTAAAGAGACAGATATTTGCATCGGGAGTTGGTGGAGACCAAAAACGGAGCTAATACTGGACTGTATTTTGTAAATTGGATATTATTTCCTTCAATTTAAGCACAGTTTGTTTTATATTCCACAATCAGAAAACAGCAGAAAAGAGATTTAAAACCCCCAAAAATTGCATTTGAAGTTCTGTGTGTGATTTATCCTGGCTTCATATGTAAAGCTATATAATTTATATTACTTACCTATAGTCTGACTCCTCTTCTGTGGCCCCTTTATAGAAAAAAACTCCTCAACTGTAAATGAAGTACATTTGACGACACGTATACTCATACATTATGGAATCTACCAAATTACATGACAAACACACAAAACTTCTTCTGACATCTCTGGAGAGCTGACACTTTCTTCAAAGGCCTGTGAAAGTATTCCATGAGCTAAAAAAAAAAGGGTATTTGTTACTGGAGATCCTTGATGGAAAGCAAGGCTCGTTAAAACAGCTGAAATGTTCTTCACTGCAATCTACCTCTCCTGCATTAACTTTCAGAGTCAAATATATGGACTCATCTCACCTTGGACTGTTTATTATCCAGCAGAGAGACATCAGGGTTTCAACAGTAAACAGAGGCTTATGTCTCTTAACTTCTGATTGAGAAATTGAGCTTTTGCTGAATCTGTGCGTGAGAGATGAGAGGCAGACTTTTCCAAATCTAACAGCAGCAACAGAGTTCATTTAGCCTGCCATTAGTTCACTCAGCAGCCGTTGCGAGATAATGTCCTGTAATGAGCGTGTTGGGGCCGTGTGTGTGTGTGCGTGTGCAAATGCATGTGTGTGAGGGAGGACAGGCTCTCTTTCAGCTCTGCGGTCTTTGACTTTGAGACAGACTGTAATTAACAGCGCTCTGTCCTCTTCTGTGTTATTAGCACAGCTGACATTTGAATGCGTCAGATCAGTGAAACAACACATCTGGTAAAGCCGCAGTGTTAGGGGAGAGAGGAGAGGTGAAGAGAATATTAAACAGAGATGGTCAATGAGGAAGTTTCACAAATTATTGCAGGACCTTTAACTGTTGTATTGTTTTGACAGAGAGGATACATCAATACCAGGATTCTGCTTGAGCATCCATTTTTCGTTCATGTTCTCATGAAATCCATCTTGTAAGACTTAATACAAAATGTATCACAGAATAACAACTTTTTTACAGTGGATTCACCAGAGGATTTCACTAATGATGTCTCTGTCATCGGCCCAAGCTGATCAGAGAGGCGGTAGAATGATTTTATACCAAGGGGATTATTGTTATGAGAGAGAGAACAGACTCTTGTAAGAGTGACAGTGAGAAACACACCCTGTCAGCTCTACTTGAGTTCAGACCAGTTCACGTTGATTCAAGGATCTGGAATCTCCCCTTTTCTTACTCACGATTAAATCACATCTCATTTCCCAAGCGATGAGGCCTTTTCCTTGGAAAATCAGTTTTCATCCATCTTGACTCCTGTGCCAGTGGTCTTGTAATCACATCAGTGTGTCCACATTGGCCTGTGAGCAAGGATTAGACCATGTAGTCAAAAGATTTGTGAGGGAGGGGAAAAGATGGACCAGACGAGCTTAATCAGCATTGCCTGCCAGAGATTTATCCACGACATCACTCACTCATTGGCATGCCGTTTCTGTACTTTCTTGTTCAAAACCCTAACTGGGAAGGTATCCAAATATTCCCCCTGAAGTCAGATTAGGCCTGAAGTCCCACTCTAAACTCATACTTGTTCTCGCTGCAGCTCAGTTAGGCTGCTTTAATTTGTTTGCCACTTGGAATTTTCTGTTTCTCACAGGGAACTTTGTTTCACTTTTGCAAGGCACTTCTATGTAAGAATTGCTTTATCTAAAACCAGGTTGTTCATCATAGAAGGAACAAATCAATGAGGCGGTGCAAAGCCAGACTGAATGAGACAAAATATTGACTTTTCCTGCAAATCTGAACACATTGTACTCCCTCAGGCACGTCCAAAGACAAAACTGAAAACAGAATTGGTCACACCAAACAAACTTGATGAATAACTGATGTATTTAAGAAACTGATTTAATTATGAATATGGAAAAGAGAATATTTACTTAATTTTAACACTTGGAGATTTCATTTCATGATATTATTTCCTAATGGCAAGTAACAGCTGGAGAAGACAGCTAAAATGACGACAGACTGCAGGCAAACTGAAGGGAGTTTTTGGATTGTCAAGCATGTGGTATTCTCATCCCTCTCAAGCACAGTAGCTGTCTGACGTCTGGGTAATTTGTGCTTTAGCTTAGAGGATTTAGACTGAATTTCACAGAAGGAAACAGCTGGTGTTGCAGTCTTAATGTAGATATTCTGCAAGTAGAATAAAACAATTGTGCAAAGATGTTCAACAAGTCTTGCTCTCGGTAATGGTGCTGTTTAAGTTTTTATGACTTCCGAGGTTTGTCATTGAACTGACCCAGAGATGAGGCGGTACTGTACAGCTCACGTCTGAATTCCCAAAGAGGCCAGCCCTAAAACCTCAGAGGACTCAGTGCCCTTTAAACCTTAACCTGACTTTCACTTTTTACATCTGATTAAAAGACCATTACAAGTTGGCTCCTTCTGCCATCTGACTTGCAACTTGGTACTGAAGAAATCAGTTTTATCTCCTCCTGCCTTGGCCGGGGTCCCTGCTGTGCTGGAGGATGCAGTTGAAATATAAAGCATCTAAGAGAGATGTCAAGCAAACCTCTAATGATTCAGGCAAAAGCAGGATGTCTGCAAACTCTCCAGGACCAGCTTTTGCTTTTCTGTCATTCTCTTTTTTCTTGACCTGCATGTTGCTCACAGCTATGCAGCGATGTTCCCAACAGATGTGCATACAGTATGCTTCAAAAAGTACTTTATTCTACTGCATTAAACCCCTTGAATCATAACGCTGGTGAGGTTGGTAAGATATAATAAAATGTACACAAGCCAGAGCTCATAGTGAATTGGCTGCAGTTAAACATTAAACCTGGGGCTGTGTTCGGGAGTGCACTTTCACAATGATTTTAGTTTATTCTCCAGTTAAACACACTCTTCAGATGTTACAGATAATAAACTCAGAGTTAAACTAACAGATCTTGCGTCTGTTGAATTCGCTTGCCCACTGATTTCTGCTACATATAGACATATGAAAGCAGTGATGTGACAGCTCATGTACTTAGAACAACCCATTGGAATGATATTGTGTGATGATCAGACAAGAAATCTGAGTTTTGAATATGCAGCAGTAGCATGGTGTGTGTAGGTGCAGACATCCGAACTGTTACCATCGTGGCTTATAAATAAACCACCTGGGTGAATCCTCACAGCCACTTTAAAAGCTGCTCTGAATGTAGAACGATACATAGTTAAAATATTGTGTTGCTATATTAAGTCAGGGGAGTAGCAGTTGTAATACTTGTTGTGCACTGTTTTTAGGTTTATAAAGGTTTTTGTGTTTTGATTTGCTCTTATTGGAGAATAGAGCTTAAAAATTAAGTGAGAGGGATATAATCACATTTTGACAAAGAAATAATAAAAATAATTGTTTACTCAAGATCCACCTACTAGCTCTTTACAGGGCTTTGAATTGCATCTCGGCATCGTCTTCAGCAGATTGAGTTCACTCAGTTGTCATTGACATGCTTGTGATGTCAAATGAGCTGTTTCCATGACAACTGAGTGAAATCCATGTGCTTAAGACGAAGCTAGTAAGTGGACATGGAGTTTTCATACTCAATTTAAATGTAGTTGTACCTGTTGATTAAAACACGTATTATAAAGAATGTTACGTAATTAACACATTGTTCATTGATGACCATAGAGCAGGTATAATCTGTATTTTTATTTTAACAATGATTCACATGGCCACTGGTATCTGAAAGGCTCATGGTAACAAACCTACAGAGAATTATCACCTGACTCTGCAAGACTCCTCAGCTCTATGGAGCAATTTTGGTTAAATCGTACCGCTCTCATTGGTGTCAAAACCTCTCACAAAGAAAGTTATTGAATAACCATGTAGTGGAGCATTTAGCTGCTAAAGAACCAGATATTTAAAGTTAGTGAAGACCAAAAACAGCTACAAGGAGAGTTTCACACAAATTTGACTCAACATAAATATTAATGTTGCTTCATTTATTCTGTATGTAAATACACAACTGTTTTCTCACAAGGTCACCATATCAACCTAATAAAGTGATAATGTCTCAATCTTAATGCAGGTTTTACATGTTTTAGATTTAAAATTCAAATAAGCAATCAGTCAGTCACTTGACCTTTCTAGGATTAAATCAGCATGGAAGCTTATTTTCATGTAGCTGAGTCAAGGACTAAGTGCTAATTTATGTCTAATGCGAGTGAGTAATCATAAATAGAATCAAGTTAGAGAAAAGTGTTTTCTAAATTATTACCATCACCTATGGTTGTATCTTTATAAAACACTCCCACAATGTTCTACCTGGAAACCACTTTCATTCTCTCTTGCTATTTCTCTATTCACCTCCCACCCCAGCACCCGCTACACCCATCTGACCTGTGAACCTCAGTGGAAATGATGCAGATCCCTGTGGACCACCATGGCTGAAGATAGCACACACACATACACACACACACACACACACACACACACACACACACACACACACACACCAGGAAATCCTCAGCTTCATTTTATTTATTCAAGCCTCCTACTCATTTTTCTGCAAAAAATAAGTACAGCAAACGGGCTGTAGATGGAATTTTTTTCTCCATGCATATACCACTGTGCACCCACATGCACACACACGTACATGCAGACTTCAAAGCCCTGTTGCTATTAACATCTGACCTTGTCCCAGAGCATTCTCCATCATGAATTTTAAACATGCGTCCTCTCCTCTCCTCGCCCAGGCCTAAATGACCCCCCTCAGATACCTTGCAAAATGATTCATTATATATATAACAGTTGCCTCAAGCCAAAAAAATGGAATGGGTTCCTTATGCCGGATTTTCCAGAGTATTGATCGAAACTGTCAAATTCTTCGGCTGCATCCCAGGCCTTGTTGGAATATAAAATGTCACTGAAGCAAATAGGAGGGGCATTCATACGCGCCACTCAGAACACACAAATCCAAATGGAAGGATAGCACATTTTCATTCATGTGTGTTGTGCATGTAAGAGTGTGCAAAGGAAGAGCTTAAAAAAAAAAAAAACAGGCTAAAAAAACACCAGCACCTCAGCGACATGTTGACATTGGCCAGGTTTTGACAGCAGTGATAAAATTCCATCTAATTGAAGGATGCTTGTCAGCCCTCTAACCGTCAAGCTGGTGTCAGGAGAAAATTGCCTATCCATTCTCAGTCTGTTCTCCTCCTGTCTCTTCCCCCAACAGCACACTCTCTGTCTGCAGCTATAGACAGAAGCTGCTTATTCAACCAGTGTATTGTAGATCAAAGTGGTGTAAGCACAACACACCCCTGAAAGATGTCAACTAATGACACTGGCTTGGCAGTGAGTTTGAAGCTCCCCTATACCAGGCCTGCAGTGATCATGCTGGCTACCTATAGCTGTTGTACCACATCTTTCCCGGTGTTTCCTTCTGTTCGGCTGGCTGGCTTCTCTTAGCTCAGTGGGTGATACGTTACATCACTCATGCACACCTGCTACACTTGGAGGCAGGAGAAAGAGCGTATTCCCCAGAATCACATCATACACCAATTACACCAATAATGCACTGAATTAGCTGCAGGTCTGCCATTAACTGTGGCTGCATAGCTATCTTTTTCTAATTTATAAATTGATCTCTCAATAAATAATTAATCTGCATGCATACCCTCCTGAAAATGTTTCTCTACAAATTTGCAACTTTGTAGAGGAACATATCTCCACACATGTTCTGTGTTTCATTCACGTACTGTTACAATAGCAGGAATAAGCGAATGCCTCATATATAATGTTATTTCGCCAGGAAAAGGCCTCACTGACAAATTAGAATATAAAGAGAATAATCAAGGTTCACTAAACACATAAGATCAATACAATAAAGATTGATAACAGCAACAAATATACCACAAAAAGAAGTTAGTGTGTAATTGTGACCTGATCTTTTCTCCTCATTGTGTCTGCATATAAACTGAGATAATGAAGAAAGAAAGGAATGATGGAAGGAAGGAAATGGTGACACTGTGTGGTTGTATTTTGAAGTGAAGGTAGTAGATTTAGAAAACCCAGTGGTAGATTCAGTACTCAGTAAGTGAGTAAAGCATTTCAGTAGAAGTCCCGCATTTAAGTTTACTTAAGTAAAAGTATTAGCATTAAAATGTATTAAAAAGTAGCTCCTTATCCATAATGGTTCGTTTATATTACTAAAAATACTATAGATCTTTCCAATAAGGCACTCTTTATAAAGCATTCCTAAAATGTAACTAATGGATTTATTAATGGTTAAGACATTATTTACTAATGCTTTATGGATCAATTATAAGCTATTAATTAGAACACGTTTTTGGCTTGCCAGGTTGTTAAAAAAACATCCTCCAGCAGGACACTTAACTCTTTAATTAATCAATCTTTGGTTTCTCACTTTTCAAAAGTCAGGTATTTGCAGTTCTAAGTGTTAGTAAGTCATTAATAAAAGGTCATGGGTTTCTCAACTTCTAATCAGCCATCAGTGAAGGTTGTCACCTGTCACCTGCAATTATAAATGTTAATAACTCGTTTATTATGGGTTATTTTAAGTTATTAACAAATATCTATGTTTTGGCCCTTTATCAAAAGGTAAATGGTCAAATGTTTCATTGCATAGGTCTTTCTGATTAAAGAGGCTTTTATTATTATTGCAGGTTTAAGAAGACTAAACATCTGTCCTGCTGGGGGAGGATTTTCTAAAACCTGGCAAATCAAATGTTGGTGTATAAAATATTAAAGTCATTAGTTACAGCTTATAACCCTTAATGTGCCTTATCAGACAATGGTATCCATATATTATATTTTTATACCTGATACATTAACCTGTTAGTGGTATACAGGAATGCTGTGGGGTAGTTTATTCGATAACAATGCAGCAGAGTTTTTTTTTAAACTCATCATATGTTTCATATGTAAAATATTTACCTGGAAAGTTGTCTGGAAAAATAAATACAATATTTTTTCTCTGATAGAGTAGAAGTGTAAAGTAACTTAAAATGGAAATACTCACATAGAGTACAAGTTGCTCAAAATTATGCTTGAGGAATTATTTTCCACCAGTGTATAAAACAAACCTGGTCCCATTATTTAATTTCAATTGTGTTAAATCAATGTTTTGTGCATCTGTTAAGATTTAAATATTAGACTTGCCCTCATAGATGCTTCAGTCTCTGATCATATAGCAATAAAGATCCCTCTTATCGCACTTATTTTTGATAGAAGTTCAGCCTTGTTGCCCAGGTGATGGCAGCATATGAATAATCTCCACTGGGCCACTGTTACAAACCTATTACTGTTCACACTGTTCGCCAAATTAATGTTAAGCTAAGTTTCCTGCAATTCGTCCCCATTTGAAATGTTTTTACTGTAATTCACGATCAAGCCCGAACACACACAGATGTTTTATGTTTTTTTTTATTAAGTTACACGGATAATGTATATAAATGGCAACAGACATAAGCTGTGCAAGCCTTTGAGAGGTAAAAACACAGCTGGGTAACAGATGGTTGCAATGTGCCACAGTTTGAGATGCAAGACGAAACACAGATGCGGAAAATCATACTGTATGAGCTGTCAAATACACAGTGTGAGCAGGTGTTTCAGCAAACACAGGGGCATCAGTGCATAGTGGTGCAGTATTTTGACAGAATTATAAGGAACACTAAATGTTTTAATAATTGGAGGACTCAGTCACAGATCACTCTTTTGGCCTTTTGTTATGATGCTAAAACAGTGACAAAGGCCCATGGCTAAAGATTAAAGACAGTCAATAACCTACTTGGACTTTAATAAGGTTTAAACTCCCTTTAAGGTAAACCAGTTGGACAACATGGCGATAGTCAAGACAAAGTCTAGTGCAAACAGATTCCTTTTTTGTCCTCCGTTTGTAGAACACGATATGGTGTTAATGCAAGTTACAATGTGCAGTAAAAGTTCATCTGTGAATAGTTATTTTGCCCGAAAGCATCACCAGCTGGAACATGAAAAGTCTTGGCTTCTTTCATAGATGTGGGTTAAAATAGGTCGGCTGGGCGAAACCACTGGACATGAAGGGATGCAAGAGCCCTCCAGTGGAGGAAAGCGGAACACCACCGGCCGTGTGGAAGATCACGTTCCCAGAGCTGAAGTTGGGGTAAGTTTGGTGAAAGCTGGCGTGGTTTGACCCACAGGTGGGCGGGTTTGGACTGACGTTGACCAGGGAGTTGGAGCCGGGCTGCAACGTGCTGTCCACCCCGGGGTTCTGCTTTTTCCACTTGGTCCTTCTGTTCTGGAACCAGATTTTCACCTGGGTTTCGGTCAGACTCAAGGACAAGGCCAGGTTTAGTCTCTCGCACACAGACAGGTACCGAGTTGTGCGGAACTTGTTCTCCAGAGCCACCAGTTGCTCGTAGGTGAACGCCGTTCTGGCGCGACGTGGTTTGGCGCAGGCCTGGTCCGGTCGCCGCCGCTTGTGCGGTGAGGGGTCCAGCAGGCTGACCACCGACTCTGCATCGTCTTGCTCCCCGGTGACACCGGGCTCTGTTTCAGCCGGTGGGGAGAGCAGGAGGGGATCAGCGACAACTGCATGATGCATGATGTGTTCATCTCCTGTCTCTTCAACTGTGAAAAAAAAAAAAGTTAGCTCATATCCTGCAAACCCCTGCAGCTATTTTATCATCGATCGGATAATATGAGGAATTGCAAGATTTGAGTCATATTAATATTTCATTTTCCGGCCAGAATGTAAGTCGTTAGGGCACTTGTGAACTATTTAAACTGTAGAATATCCATCTTCGATTCGTGTTGAAATGGAAACATCTTTTTGAGGGCGGAAACATATTCAGTGCGTTCATTTAAAAGATGGCAACAATATTGGACATAAATGTTTTGCTTCCCTGGTGGTTCTTAAAAATGTAAATGAGATTAGTTGACTGGATTTTGAAGGTGATTTACAAGATATAGTTTTGGAGAGGTAGTTAGTAATATTTGACTTGACCCTGTGATGTGTCTGTGTTTAGATTAGCATGCCAAAAAGCTGGCTGAATTGGCTGAATTGGCTGAATTGGCTGTGGTGCTGAAAGGACAGCTCCTGACAAGACAGAAGTCACGTGTCAAAGCTAAACGCAAAGAAAGGAAGAAGCTCCACGCACCTGCTTAAGACACGCCTCTCCACTGTGCACTAATGTTTCTCTTTATCCTGTTTGAACTGCAGTTTAAATACACAACGCGGAAGGTCTGAAGTTGACATCTGTAAAGTGTTTGATTAGGATCCCGAGGTCGCTCCATCGGAACTGAGCATGGACTCGGAGGAGGGGGAGACTTGGTCACTAATCCTTAAATAATTTATAAACCACACAGCCTCAAATGTCATGTTGCGGAAAGAAATCCCGTCTAAGTCCAGCCCCGCCACCTCAGCCATGACGTGCTAATGGAGTTTCATATTTGCGGGTGGGTCGATAAATGTCATCTATTTAAAGGGAAGTTTTAATCGAACGATATTTAGGATCAGACATGGATGGGGTGTGAAGTTTGTACCTGCAAGGTGTTAGAGGGAGATATGCAGGATGCAGTAATGGGATATCGATCAAAGCGCGCAGAGGCATCCTCAATGGGACGATTTAAACAATTATCTAGCCTGCCTGTCCCAGTGCCAATCACACGCCGGGGCTCTGGGAGCAAGCCTTTGTGGCTTCCTTGAAAAGAAACGCAACCCTGGAAATTAAGGGAAGGTCATGCAGAGATGACAATAAAATCTGATAGAAAATAGCGTCTCACTCGATGGTGTTCAGTCCAGAGCAAAACGTTTTTATTGTAGGATTTCATAATAAAGGTTTGGTTCGTGCGATCTTATTGTACAGTGTTTAGATTCGACATTGTATGGATACGGATTTATTAATACGTTTGGGTGTTTTGAAATAATTGGCAGGCCAGTGTGCAATGAAAAGAAACCACAACAATATATTACACGTAAACATTTTCTCTATAGGATTAATACAATTCTAAAACAGTCTGCTTTCTCTACCTGCTGTCGTGTCTCTGAAGTCTCCACCGGCGGTGTTGTCCGACTCCAGACTTGTTCCCTCCGCATCTGGCACAGGAAACTTCTCCTTGA
This sequence comes from Nannoperca obscura, assembly GCA_036024295.1. NCBI lineage: Eukaryota > Metazoa > Chordata > Actinopteri > Centrarchiformes > Percichthyidae > Nannoperca > Nannoperca obscura. The sequence continues at coordinate 16,382 of JAVQJL010058232.1, forward strand.
GGACGGAAAGTTCGTTTACCCTTTTGCTGTTGAATTTGTTCGGATCCAATATATCAATTATGGAAAAGGAAATCTTGTGACTGGACGTCATTGTCACTCTGCAGTTCTTGGGGTCCAGCATCCTTTGTAGAGAAATACCTTTAAAGACGGAACAGGACTGACGTGCGTAATTGCGCGTGTGGAGAGGAACTTCTCATAGTTTAGCCTACTCCATTTCTTCAAGCTTCATCAGACCGGATTAGTGGTGATGATCCCTCGCAGTGTGGACTTGGCTCCCCTACTTCTGTCCGTCAGTCTTGCAGCGTGAATGAGATGACCGGAGCGCGCTCTTTAAAGCGCCTGTTCCCCCCAGTCTCTCAACCAGACACGTGACACAAACACTATTAGTGTTTCACACGACCACCTAATGGGCTCAAAGCATTCGCCGATAATCACCCATATCATTAAATTCAATAATCCACGACCTGAAAGTAAATTGGGCACAGATGGCACTTGATCCATATCAGAGATCGCTCTTTTGGAGAATTGTTGTCAGGAAGGGGATTTTCGTGTCCCTTGAGCTACAGAAAAACTTTCTCCTAATCAAAAACAAACGCTTTCTGCTTTTAAACAGCTGGCTATTTATGGTAATGTTGCAGCATCACGATTCCTATCAGTACAAATCATAACGTTTTATATGAAACTGTTAAATAATCATATTAATAAGATGTAATAATGGTATTAAATATAATACAAAAAAGAATGAAAACGATAATCAAACTCCTTGATATCTACTTATAATATATCCAGGTGATATTCAGGTGTTGATATAATATTTAGGGGTAGATAGATGATTATAACTTTCAGGGAATATAAACTTTAGACGCTGTGGCATCATAATTTGGCTTAAATTAAAAATCGCATGAATACAGCTCTGAAGGTAACTATATCAAAGTGTGCATATTCATAACTGCACGTGCCTTCTGCTATTAAATTGATGTCTTTGTTGTTATTTTCACAAAACAGTTATAATAATATTCCCAGTATAGCATTTCCAGTATCATTTGCACTGCATTGCACTACACTGCAGCAACTTTCATACAGATTAACGACAGAAAAATTGTGTTTTTTGATTCGGAGAAAATTATTTATTCCCCATTAGCTTGTGTGGTAACAAGCTATACCAAATTACTGTAATTTCTAACTAGACTGAAAAGATCCATGATGAATCACTATTCTAGATGTTTCTTTAAGGCAATCAAAGCTCAATTGCAAGCGTACAATTAATACAGCTGATGGTTTTCTCACCTAAGGTGATAGATTTATATTCACAATCAGTTGGCTCCCTAGTCTTTGCTATTAGTATTCAATATAAAGTGACAGAGGGTTGTTTAAAGCTTGATGCTCGGTGATGGCTAAAATGGTGAAACCAGCACAGGATCAATATTCTCAGCAGGTGTCCAATACAGATAAAACCTGATGGCTACAGACAATCATTTTGGATACTGGAAGGCCAAGACAGTAACTGCAACAGCACATGAGGGGGTGTTTGAAGCTTCCTTTAACTCCTCAGTCCTTGAGAAACTATTTGCATTTTCAATGAATCATCATTCTTTCAAATTTGTATTTTTGTAGAATTAGAATAGGTTCACATTGGTGGTAAAATGTAGTTTTTTTTCCAAGGATAACTGTGGTTTGGCATTACTGTTTTGCTCCATGTGTTTAGGCGTTAACATATTTTACCATCTAAGCCTGTGAGGTCTACGTTTCTCTGTCTGTAGTTCTGTCTGGTGACATGGGGGATCCAATCATGTTTACACACTGTTAAAGGTCTCTCAATTTCCTCCCTCCATAATTTCCTGTGTTACTTATACAGTTCAGGGTGATTACGCTGCTTACATGGAGGTTTCATTGCTACCAAGTCATAGTCTGGTGGAGCGGCATGGTCTGTAGTAGTTACATAGTCAAACATTTGTTAAAGCTGCCCCTACAGGGTGTCTGCGTGTTGGCATTTGCATGTGTATAGCACTTGCACAGCCATTACCGTAGGTCCTCCATATGAATAGAGCCCACTGCACACTGGAGGTTTACAACTTCCTACGAGAAAGCCCAGTGGCTGGACATCTGTTTGTGTGGGTCAGCGGGACAAAGGGACAAGCCCCGAGGACAAAGAGGCCCTCAGGTAGACTTCAGAGAGCGGCAACAGCAGCTGGCTCAGCTCGGAGTCTGTACGGGCCAGAACAAGACTTCAGAGAGGAGGAGAGTTCCCTCTCAGACACAGCAGGGAGCCAAAGAGACACACTTCCATCCATGACCCCCCTCCAGGGTCAATAAAGTCATCACTTCACACGGAGGCCGCCCCCAGTCTGCTAAACGTCAGATAATTTGTCTAATGGCAGGGGCAGCATTATGAGCTGCAGCTATACTCACAGACTGTAGTGTCTATTGTTTTCTCTAAAGTCTTCCACTGTTTCCCCAACTCTCCTGTAAAAAGGGACTCAAACAAAGGATCAACAAATGTCCGGTGAACCATTAAGCGAGGCTGTTAGATCTTCCATGCCAGATTTTTAAACGTTGTACTTGTCGTGGTTTCTAAGATACAGAAACATCAGAGAGAGAGAACAAACTAATGGTTCTGCATGTTTTGGCTCATAACTGAACACTTTCCATTACTGCTTGCCAGATCCAAAATATAAGTTTCTACCTTCCTTTCTGTCGCCATTCATTTCAGTATGATGAGTATCAACTTGCAACTCGCTTGACTTCACATTACACATTAAGTGACCTTTATTAATTTCCCTGCTTTTTGTTCAAAAACACCACATCCTACAAATCTTCCAAATCCACATCATTCTATTTATGCTTACTATTTATAATCTGTGGTTGATGACAACATTGCTTATTTTTGGCAGCTGATTTGCAAATCTTGGACGCAGCACTTGCAACTGATCAACGTACCTTTGACAAAAAAACAAAACAAGGACTACTAAATGATAACTGGTGCATTATAAATCTTACACAGCTTCAGTCTCTGCAAGGTGATTTTCACACTGTGCTGACATGAAATCCACCTCTTAAGTAACTCATGGTATTATTTGGAGAATTCCCAGCAGTACTACGTACGCAACTTGTGGCTAACGTGCTACAACACACAAAACCTCCAGTTTGGGCATTTGCATGCTGTGTCTAACATGTAACACAACTTTTGTGCTACCACCTATGTTTCTACTTTACCTGCTTCTTGGCATTGACTATAGATCAATACAGTACAATCTTCCTTAATGGGCACGAAGCTTCCCTCATTTTGCCAAGTCTTCCATCGGCACTGTATGCCTACGGGCATTGCTGCCAGGCCTCCTTTCAGTTAGACCTGTGTTTGTTTGACTCTCTCTCTCTCTCTGACAACAAGGTCAGTGGCATTGCCCAGTAATTGTCCTAACGGCCTGTATACCTGTTGGGTGGAGGCGAGTAATGAGAGTTTTTCATTATGGGAGGGACGGGTGAGTGAGCCTGGCAGATGCTGACAGGCAGCAGATGTGTAAAGTTGGGGGTGATTTGTAAAGGGGTCAGCTGCATCACAGAGGAGATGGAGGGCGATGTGGGGTGGGGGTAAATTATACTGAGGGACACTGTCAGTCATACTGCACCCCTGTCACAACAAGGTAAAGGTCAGTTCAAACGTTGGTGTTGTTTAGTGTGGTCATATCGGCAAAGTGTTCAAACTTTCTATCAAATACTGGGTGAACATTTAATGCATTTCTTTGAACCTTGTTCCAATTTGTTTTCACGGGAAGAACCCTCCTTATAGCTGGATGTACATGTGAAGAAGAAGAACTACATTTGTATGTGATTGTTCTGATGTTCATCAGTATTTGAAACTACACTGGATCAGATTTTTTTCCTGCTCACCAATCCACAATTGTGTTCGCTAAAAACTTCATGTTTTAATGCAACCAAAGTCAGAGTTGAAGCAGAGTGCAAAGCTTTACTTTTTTTCTGTTTCCGCGGCATTGTTGTGTGTAGAGTCTGTGCAAAAAAAGAAAACTGGGATTTGTACTGCATCCTGTCTCATTAATGACACACGTGATATGCGTTAGTTTCCTCATGCATTCACAGGCTGGCTTCGCAGGTTGGATTCAGAAATCAACCAAAATCCTGATCCTCAGTTGTGACATAGATAGCTGTGGGTGATGGACCAAAGCATTTGATCTCATTTCCATTATCTCACGCTCACTTTTAATTATATAACTGCAAAGAGCATTGATTTCATACAAGTGAAAATCATCAAGACCATAAAATACTAATAGTAAGGATTATTCTTTGTGAAAGACTACACAACAACCAGGCGACACGGCAGCATTTTGTCTTCCCAGGGCACAAGGACTGGGTACAAATCTAAGCTATCTTGGCCTACTTCCCTGGCTAGACCTTCAGATTGTTCAGTCTGTAAATTAGGCTACACAAATGTTTTGGCCAGCCTGTCCTCTCCGCACAAAAAAATGCAATAGCAGCCGCTGGGAGGTGAGTGTTGTAGTGAGTAAAGGAGAGTGTACATATTATGAGAGAAAACTGCTGCAGCTGCCTGTTTTCCACAGGGCTGCGGCCTGCTAGTAATGGCTCTGTGGTCCCTGGCATCTGCGCAGAGCGCACTGTCACTCAACGTGAGCATTGATTAGCCATTGTTCTGAGAAGGTCACATCATAATTCATTAACAATAATTAGTCCCGCAGTGCCACCTGCACTCCTTCTCTTGATTGTCCTGTTAAATTACGAGCAACCATCACGGTTCACGCGTGGAACAATGAAGATGTATCCGCAACGTAAAGGCAAGAGCTATTAGTTACATTATTTAAATGGACCCGTTTAAACCTGGGGAGCTGTCTTTATGAAGGGCAATTAGGTACTAACTGTAATTGATAATTCCTGCTAATTACAATTAGGAAATATAAATAGTGGGTGTGGGATAAATCATCATTGCGGTTAAGCGGGGAGCAGCTATGGTGCAGGCTGGGTAGGTATGATGGAAGGCAATGGATTGCGCCCCATTCATTTACATCTGAAACAGATTGTGTTTGTCCCTTTATATTTCTCCATTGACCATTATCTCTTTTTTGTTTCTGTGCCCTTGCCAATAGCCACAATTGCCAAAAGTGTGAGGCTGTAGTTAGTGAGCTGCAGAATGAGAGCATGGGAGATGTTTCTGGGAGGACTGGTGAGGCTGAAACAATGAATTTAAACATTTTATTTCTAGCTCTAGAGAAGCCGTTTTCTGAAAGATACCTATCAATAATCCCAAATAGGAATTGTTTTTTCAAATATTTAACAATGGCAGTAAACATTCAGTAAAAAGAACCAGAAATCACCTGCCCATGTTACACTGTTTTAGTTCACTTATAATTGTATCATAACTTGTGTTTTTATGTATGTTATGTATGTGCTTATAATAAAATCATCATTTTGGGTTAGTTTCCTGTTAGCTGCCAGCAGACACCGTTTTATGAACGCCCTCGTGCTGTTCGCAGAGCACCAGGTCACATTTTAGATTAAATCTTGGCCCTCCACCTTCAGTTAGATAAAGGTTCTCCCAAGGTCACCTCATCTGACCTTTGAACTTGGTACCACGGTCACGGGGATGAAGATGCGTGTTCTAATCGAGCACATTCACTTGCTTTTCAGCGCACGGCAACATTATCATGCAGCACAATGAGACGCAACCTATTCCCTCTCATAAAATGCATCAGTTACATTTAAACGACGTACCATTCATCACCATACTAAGAGAAGATGCCATGTGACATGCCTGTGAGCGTCTGCAATCTAAACAACTGCATTGGCAAGTCAACTTACACAACAATTGCCTCACAGTGTCTTTGGTCTAAGAAGAGACAACAGTCTGATTTAAATAGAAATACCAAGCTGTCTTAGCTGAGCAAACAAACGTATGATCAGGCTGGCCTCTGCAGTAGGTATGTGGGCATGTTGACTCAGATGTCCCCCCATTAGACTTTATTGCTTTATTCACGAGGGATTTGAATTAATCATTGGTGTTTGTTCGTGTGTGTGTGTGTGTGTGTGTGTGTGTGTAAGAGGGAGACAAAAAGAGGAAGACACTGCTTTATTCTGCACATCATATAATATATAAAAATGTATTTGTCTCTCTTGTATCTGTCCTCTACTCTTTCTTATTAGTGGTCTGTATCTGTTTGGCATTATAATCGAATGATATTAAATAGCAGAATATCCGATCTAAAAGTTTGTGACATTCTTTTGTTTCAGATCACTATAAAATCTGGCACAGGTTAATGTTGTTTCTTGTTCTATTAAATATAGTCCAACAATGCTTCCTCAGTTTCTGTCTTTCATGTCGTGGTCTTCAAATAGGGCCCTGCTCCATGAGGCCCCCACTGGCTGGTGGTAATTGCTACAGTGAGAGCTGGATCAGTGGAGCTGCTCTAATCAATAAAGTCTTCATCAGCCATTTCCCCTGATGATTCTCCCTCATTTCTCCCTTAATTGTTCTTTTTCATCAAACAAGGTCTGTGCCGTGAACATGTGTGTGTGTCTTTGTATGTTTGTGTGTTCCCCAGAGCTCGTGCTCCAGTCCTTCCTCTCAATGGACTGCGGCTAACAGATTGCTAATGGAAGTTGGGCTGAAAACAGAGGAGGGAACCTTTGCCTCCCATAACTAGACTGTGACCTCCATGGGAGGAGGATTACTGTTGATCCAGGCTCAAGCTTCCCCAGAGCAGCTTCACTCCTGACACTGAGCATGACCATTGGCTCAAATAAAGACCTAAAGGTGTTCAGACGACAGCTCAGCTGTGTTGTACTTTAACCCTGCACAATAGACCGGGATCCAACATGTTCTTTATCAACCTTAAGTTTATAGTAATCAGCCACAACAATATATTTTAAATTTTCAGGTTTTTAATTTTTTTTTTGCCAGCTAACATGCCTCCCCAAATCACAAAACTGTTATATTGAAAACATCAGTTTCTTCATTAGTGCTTGATATTTCTTTTTGTAAGGTCAGTTTTTAAGAACAATGTCTCTTGAACACTTGTTCATAGTTGCCCTCACCTGCCCTTTTAACCTTCATCCTCAGACTTCTTTTGGCCCATGACTGCCAAAGAATCGGAAATGATTGGGGTATAATTGTTTTCCCTTAGCACTTATTGCCCTTCTGTGCTAGTAAAACGGTGTGGGTCCTCTCCATCCCCCAGGGGGAGGAGTCGCTGGCTTTCATAAGGCGTCCGTCCTGGCTGTCTGGCTCTGCAGGCATCACTGGAGCATCCAGCCATCAAAGGACTGCCACTGGCGCAGAAGAAGGAGGGAAAAAAGTAGGGTGGGGGCTATTTTAAAATGGCACTTTCTGGTAAATAAAGCACATTCTACTCACATTCACATTCTCATATAGCTATGACACTCATTGACAACACCTATACCTTTTAAAATGTAATGACTCTTATTACAATTACGTGAAACCCAGAAATATTGAAATAATAAACACTGTCAAGCTATCAAAAGAGGTTAAAGAGTTTACAGATTTTCAGAAATCAATTCACATTAAGAATTCTTCACCAAACACTCAAAAATGACCTCTCGTGAATTACCCTTAATTCTGGTTGAAAGTTGAACTGGGGATCATCTGCCGTTTGAGCTGTGGGTCATTAACTGCTCTTAATAAGATATGACTAGACATTCCCTGAAATTAAAACGAACCGCCTTCTCTTTAACCTTATTGATTTCACACTTGCAGCAAAGCACTGGGAATAAAGCACCAAGAAAAAGTCACTGCTGAAGCACTTTCACTGTCAGTGTGTGTGTCTTTCTGTGTATGATGATGTATCGGCTCTGTTTCCACATCATCAGTATCACATTTTTCTCACATGCTCACATTATACTCACTAAAATGCACAAGAACCCAACTGAGGGAGGAAGAAAGTTAATATAGTATAGTTGTTATTATTATTGTTGTGTGATTATGATTCCAAATTTTCTGAAAATGTATCCCCAAACTAAAATACAATACATTAATAATTACAGAATCTCAATTGAAGATACATCCGCAATACAAGTGGACATTACTTTTACAGTTATAAATTATTTTCCTTTAAGATATTGTCTTTATATTGTTGAGTTTTCTTTTTATCATCATAATTTTAATGGAGTTAGAATTGACTGTGACATTGTTAAGGGATTAAAACTTGTATAAAAACTGTCTTGAATAATTGCAGAGCTAGAACATCTCAATATGTGTATGAGATTATAACGGAAATGAAGAAAACACCAGATTTTGCCACTAGAGCACACATAGCGATAGGATTAATGCTGCAGTGGCACTCTGCCATAACAATAAATACGGCCTTAATGAATCTGTCCTATATCATGATTTATGGAACCTTTAGGGTTGTTGACTTACAGGGCATTTTTGAGAAAATTTGATTTGAGTTGTCTAACAGTCGGGCCACTCATCTCCTCAGTAAACTGCTGTAGATTGTGCCGCCGTGGGTTTTATCGACATATCCCATTACTGAAGTCTTCGCGTTTTACGACCATTTCCATAAATTCTGTATGGGACAATCTCGGCTCTCTGTGGGGCTGATGGAAAGATCATCTCGGGGCTGTCGTTTGACGCTTCAGCACCCTACACACACGCTCTATATTTACTGTGAGCTCTTGTCCCTCTCTCTATCTCATGATCACAGATGTCCACCAGTTCAGTGATGGAAATAATTCAGACTCTCCCAGACATCAAGAGAAAGGACGCAGAGTGCTGAATGAGTTTACAGATGATGAGAGTCTTAGTTCAGGTCAATCTGTATTTACAGCTCAATCACTTAACAGAGCAGGCCTCTCTATTAGACCTCGATCTATCTGGCTGGGTGACAGTCAGCAGCAAATAGGGCAGCGTAAGGGACAAGGAGGGCAACTGATAAGACCTCTGGGACAGAGAGAGCGCTCTCAGGGGGGGTCGCTCTGTTGTCCTCCCATCCCCACTCCACTATTGATCCATTTATGGCAAACATTAGCTTATTGATCATGTATAGATCATGCCCTTAATTAAAAAGGATGGGTTTGTATGGCTAAATTGACTATTATAGCCAGTTTCTACCAGTAGTTCCCAATTCAATAATCAATCAATTCAAATTATTTTTGGTTTGTGTACAAAAAACCCTTCCTGGTCCAGTTTGTCTCAATTAATACAACATAACAGAATGCTGAATCACACTTTTGAACACATATGGTATGATGTTTTGTTAATTTCATCCAAACCATGTCATTATCAGTGCAGGACCACAAAGGACAACTCAGTCCAGTCTCTCTAAAGGGCTGATTCATCCAAATTACAATTTCTTCTTTGCCTCTAACAGTATCTGCGCAGCTAGTTTTGGGTTGATTTGGTCAGTTTTTAAAAGATTTATCACACGTTTTTTTACATTAATGTAAAGTCTCCACATCTGACTCAGTGTGTTACATTAACGCACATGTTTGGGATTATTTCTGTACATTGCACATATTCTTTATACTTTATATAGGGGACTTTTGCACATTATATCCTTTTTGTTTTAAGCTATTTCCATTTTTAAGACATATCTTTTTTTATATTCTGCAAATATACATGTTTCTATTTCATATTTATGATTCTTATTCCATCTCTTACTGTTTTTATTCCTCATTTGTAGCCCATTATTTTAATATATGGCACATCATTGCCATCACATGATTTACCCTTCACACAGTGGACTGAGCCACTATGTAATATTTTCTGTCAGAAGAGGGAGCAATGACCTCAGAGATCTCACCACTCCAGAGGAGTTCATGTGGTCTGCATGTGTTTTGTAATCAATAAACAACAGAATAAATTAACTGGTAAGTAACATATGGTTAATTCAGTTATATTTTATGCTTGTAACATCCAGTGCACCAAAATACCAATTTTAATTTTAAGAACACAAAAACTCAATCACTCAAAAACTACAGAGGGAAAGTCAGACATTTTAGTCATACTGACTGCACAACATAACGCAAATCTGGCTGTGCAGTTACTGGTATAAATGAGTATTTATAAGAGACTTCTGGCCTGAACACTGAACTCCCCATCTCTGCACATATGGAAGTAAAATAGTGCCATCTGCTGGCTCTGCACTGTAATGAGGTGATACAGAGTGCTGGCTGGAGTGTTTTCCCACAAATTACATGTTTTTTATAATGGGCTGTATTACTTTTTTTGCTGGATTTAGCCTTTACATGCTCAATGTTACTCACGACCATAAAACTCTACATGCCCGAATATTACTAAAACATGTGGTGGCTTGTATGTGTGTGTGTGTGTGTGTGTGTGTGTGTGTGTGTGTGTGTGGCTGTGTGTGTGTGTGTGTGTGTGTGTGAGTGGCACAGGGAGGTTGCTGGATGCTTTTATTAAGTATGAGCTGGCAGCACAGTTTGTTCCTATGAGCCAATTAAAGGTGTTGTGCAACAGTTTGTGAAATTATGCCCCTGAGAGAAAGGTCAGAATGGGGTTATCAGAGGACATAAACATACACACAACCCAAATGAACACCCTGTCACCTGTGTTTGTTAAACATTAGTAATTCTGGGTAATTCCAGCTGGTAGATGAAGGATGCCATATTGTTGTCTAAGATCTGCACACACACACACACACACACAGCTGCCATGCTGAAGTCAGTGCCATGTTGCTCTCCACCCAGCTTCATTTATCTACTCCCGCGAAGGCTCTGCTCAGGTTCAAAGCCACGAGGAGCGTTTGACTACGCACCCCTAACAGCTGCTTCTCAGCCAGGGTGTTGAATAATCATCGCTGGGCTTATTGGTTTGGTTATGGCTTCTCAAATGTCCTGTCCTTCTGCCAGATATGCATCTAGATAGCTTTTTTACTGGGGCACAGTGTAATACAATGGCATTTCTGTAAGGGGCTGTGAATTAGCTGTAAATAGACTGTGTTTCTGTGTACATTAACATTGTACTTGAAAGTAGTTTGTAATGGTTTTTTTATTTGTTCAGGGCCAGATGCGAAAGCTTTGGTTCACTGCATGAATCGTTATGTGCTGCCTTACCCAAACCTGTTTATGCCTTGCTGTATTTTCTGCTCTCTCAATTATCGTCAGTGTGTGTACAAACTCTGCAGGGGCAGACCAGCGGATTAGCTGAGATTATTTTACCAAGTCAGGAATTCAAACCTGCTTATTCAGTGTTATTCTCCCTACATGCAGAAACTATTAGCTTGTAATAGTATCATTACACAGCCTTTCAAGTAAACGGTGTACCCTCTTTACTCAGTGAAAGTACATTTTGGGGGATTATTGGGGAGCTCAGAAATCTGCTGTTCCATCTCTGTATTTGATTACCTGATGCTCAGGGGGCTTTGGGATGGACTGACCTCGGTCTCTTTGTCATTCTGAATTTAAGTCATTGTCCAAATGTGAATTTGGGGGGAAACAGTTTGGTTTGGGGTGCGTCTTATTTCTGTTTGTGTACATGATGTAAAAAGACAGAGAGACCCTTAAGGAATATGTGGGCCCTGCTGAATCTTATATCTTTTCTCCCTATTTTCTTCTCCTTGTCCTCTCTTTTCATTCAGGCTCCTCTGTTCTGAACCATCAGCCGCTCTGGGATCATGTGATTTGTGATATTTGGCTATATAAATAACACTGACCTGTTCTAAGGACTGGTTGGATGGATAGCCATTAACGTAAAACAGAATATACCGCTCACAATATTTCATGAGGATCATGCGCATGGCTTCTTGGGAAAACCGTTTTCCCCATTAACATTTCTACATTTCATTGTTCAGAGTGACATCAAGAGAATTCATCCGTCTGTGGATGTTTCCCAGGCTCATTTACAAAAAGTTGCATAAGACAAAGCAATTCAACAGGTTTTCTTATCTCAAAGGAGCCTGCATGGTGTTCAGATTTATCAAGCTTTTCTGAGGAGGGAATGTTGAACAAGATGCTTGCGACAGCGTCACTTATTTCATTGGTAAAGGTATAACCATGGGTCAGTAACACAGAAAAACAGCAGATCACTATCAGAAGAATTACATGTTGCCTTAGTTAAATGCATACCCAGTTCCATTAGTGTGGTTTATAGCCTAATAAGTTCTTTCTAGTAATGGTTACTTAATTCTTGCTCTATCGTTTTTCAGGAGGAGGAGTTAAATTAATATTAACAAACCAGCAGAGTTCATTTCATACTTTTAGAGAGTGTTGAACTCTTGCCACAGACACATATCAGCTCTGTGAGTGAGCAAACAGTCAACATTTTTACACACTGAATAAAATGTCACTGAAACAGTAAAAAAAATGCACTGTGTCAATCCTGGGCAAATACTCAGTGTGTAAGTGTTAATTTAACAACATGCTGATGTATGAAGAGTTCATTAAACTCTAAAGATTTTGTTGTGATGCAAGTGAATAACTGTTGAGTGTTTTTTTTCTTGCAAGAAAAGGGGGAATTGTATCAAAAACAAAAAGAAATGCCATTCAGAATACAGTCAACTTGTATTGTTTGTTTTGAAGTTCAAATTGTCACGTTTGATTCAGCTGTACTCTGGATGATACACATCAGCAAAGTCCCATGCATGTCATCACCAGGAAAATACACAAATCAGTAAACCGACAGTCAGTGTAAACTCCAAACATCCTCTGGACCTTACACCCTCACCCTGCTGCCTTGCTCTTTTTTTTCTGTCCTCTCCTGAGCAGAGATTGTTTACATTACATTTGATTTATAATTGAACAAAGATGACCATAATTCAAATAAATTTCATGAGAAGTCCATGTTAGTTCTTGACTTGTCCGCTTTGTCCTCCTCCCCATCCATTCCAGATAAGTGTCGGCTTCCTGTGTTGTTGTGCCAGCCTTCCAGGCAAGCAGCCACTGGGTCCCAGACCACTCTGCCAATTAGACTGCACACACGCAACCACATGAACATAGAAAGGGAGAACGAGGAATGTTCAAAAGAGCCAGAAACATGTCTTCTGCCATAATCACCGCAAAAGATTTTTCTACATTTGCATGCCATGGCATATTTGAATACCATATGCACAAAATAGGTAGACAAAGGAGACTTAAACGGTAGGTCTGGTAGGTTATATTTTATATAGGTTATATTTTATTTATATAATAGGAATTCTTATGTGCACATAAAGAGGGATGTTGTGCTAAGTCCTTATGTAGCTGTAAGAGTCAATTAAAAGAAAAAGTTGCCTTGTTATGCATCCTTTCATCAGCTGTTTATTATCACAGAGGTATTGCCTAATTTAGTGAACACAGACAATCAGACAGACAGTGGCAGAACTAGATTCTGTGACGGCATTTCTCGAAGGCAGTTATGGGAGCCTGCCAAAAGTGGAACATGTATACACAAAGCGTAGAAAAACACTCAAAGAGTCATGCAATCACACATATATTATATGATAACATTTAGTAGGTGTGTGTCATATCACAGCACATGGTATTCACATAGTAAACTTTCACAGAAGGACACAAACTCTCTTACGCACATGTGCACACATACTCTACTGTACACAAATACAAGTAGTGAACACCATGTTACCATGGAGATTTACATGTCATGTGTCTCCTCTGTCACCATGCGTTTTGTTGTACAAGCAGAGGTCAAGATGTCCCTTCGGGCAATTCGTCAGGACTTGATTTCAGTGTCAGTGACTTCTGCTGTCAAAACAAACTCCACATCCATCACCATTTTTTAAAATAACGTCAGTGCCAAGCTTTCTTCTTTGGCAGGGTTGGCAGGGTTATACTGAGGTGGCATCTTTAATATTGTTTTGTTCTTATAATGCCACTCATCCCTCCAAATTCTCCAGCTCTTGCCTATAAACACCCATTTCCCCCTCCCCTCTCATGCACTCCAGCGGCCACTCGATGTGAAAAGGCAGACACCCTAACCTCACATTTACTCGCCCATGACCCCCTAAGACCACAACAGGAACCGCATTCTTTCCTTTGTGGCTGGTCTTTCATCCTTCACTGCCAGGGCACTAGAAATAACCTGCAAAACTGGGCCTTTTGTTCAGGTCGTGCCACTATATGCTGATGAAATAAATACACCACACACCGTCTTACATTACATTACATTACATTTAGGCATTTAGCAGACGCTTTTATCCAAAGCAACTTCCAAAATAAGAGCTTTACATCAAGTGCATAGAACCATGATTGAAAACAACAAGACGTCTCATCAGACT
>JAVQJL010058246.1:0-12029 GCA_036024295.1 Nannoperca obscura
AAGAGGTTTAATTACAGCTACTTTAAAGGACCGCGGCACATAGCCCCTCAATAAGGACACATTGATCATATCCAGCAAAGAAGTGCCAACCAAGGGAAGAACCTCTTTAAGCAGCCTAGTTGGGTATGGTGACTATGGGATGCTCTCACAATGTTTCTGTATCTTTTGAAATGGAACTGCATGAAATTTCTTTTTTAGGAGAAGAAATGCAACTATAAAACTGCATTTTCAACTTCAGATTCAGCACAGTACACTAAAATAGCAAAACTGACTGCATGTTCATATTTGCAGAACGTAAACCACCTTCTGAGAAAAAAACATATCCTAAATGCTTCAAATGCACCGTGTGAGCACTGGAAAGATATTAGGTAAATACATCTCAGACCAAAGCCTCTGGCGCAGCAGTGAATAGAACTAAAGGTGGATAAAAAGCCACATCTAAGCTCTGAGATGTGCAAATAAAATGAAATAACGCCAGTATTATTCATATAGGGTCACACCCATTTTAGATCTAATAAATTGAATTACACATTCACACTGTGGCTGCCTTGAATACTCAATTCTGAATGACTTGAGGTAGATGTTGATTAATTTCAGATAACAGCATATAGCTTTGATGGAGTGGTCTTATCACTGTTTCACATTAATGCACCACCATGAAGCCAGCATGCTGCTAAGCCATCAGGATGATGCACAGGACTGTGGACCTACATGTATGAATCCGGAAACAAATTCTTTACAATAAGACAGAATCTGCTCAGGTTGCAATACCTATAGTAAAAATATACACAATATAACCACCTTCTCCTATTAGGTCTACTGTAGCAACATTTTTATGTTAAAAGTTAAGTTTGGAGGCATTCAGTACATTTACATGCTCAGTAAATTGGGCCCTTCCTTTTTAAATAACAGAAAATATTATCTTATACGAAGAGGAAATTGTGTTCATTGTTTTGGTTCACAGAAGTCTTGATAACTTGCTGATGTGCAACTAAAAATAATTGGCAGATTAATCGATAATGAAAATAATTAGATCCTAAAAACTTCACACCATTGTGGATAACATTATTGTTAACAATCACCCAGTAATCAAACTAATTACAGTTAAGAAGTGCACATATATCTTTGTAAGAGGACCAAAATAACTGTGCATAGTGCACTTCGCTTTGGTCACTCTGTTCGCACCTTTGCAAGAGTATCAACATTAATCAGCTGCCAAGTTGGCTGGTAACCTGATGACACTACATGCTGCAATTAATTTTTAACTATATTTGTAGGTTGGGTAGGGGCTAATTTCAAGCCCTGGTGGGCATCCATAAACACAGCCTCAGAGCTTAAAAACAAGCTCACACAATCCAGGGGGGATATCATCACAATGCCTTTGTCCTGTATTGTTTACAGTCACGGTGTAGCACTGGCAATGTACCAGCCATTTTTTAAAGCTTCTGCTAAGGCAAGATGAATTCTTGGCTCCAAACTCTCCCAATGTCTTTTCAGAGTGTTGATAACATTTTATAACTAATAGCCTCAGCATTTCCTGACTTAACTGCAAAATAGTCTGGTTTCTATATTTTATATAGCTCTTTAAAAACATAAGACAAATTAAGATTTCACAGTGAACTAATAGTATGAAACTTATTCAAACAATTCCTTTGTCATAGATGTTAACATCATCCGCATAGAAATGCAAATAATAAATAATCATCAGTACGATGAGAATAAAATAAATAATCAAATGACTGGGATACTGAGAAACAACATTTCTAATATCTGAAATAATATCCTTGTAAGTAATAAAGTTAATGTAGAAATAATATATTCTTGCTTCTGTAACATTTTAAAAGTTGAACTAGCGAATGAGGATCCCAATGAGTGTGCAAGTCTTTTTTATTGCAAATGAGAATGCAATTAAAAATCACTTCATTTGGCTCTGATCTACAGGGGGTTTGTATGCAGCTTGGTATCACACAGCATGTTGCCTAACAAGATGGTCAAAGTACTTATGACTTTATAATGAAAGGCCATTAGAAGCGTAAAAGCATGTGTCTCACTACAGTGAGCACGTCCACCCACTCTCTAAAACTTGTGACAATGTTTCCTGTGATAGATTACACTATGATTGTCAGTATGTTGGATGACCTTTGATAAAGTCATTGTCTTGAATAGATGTTTGCTAAAAAGGCTATTGTTCAGAGAAATTATATATTTTCTCTCCTCATGACATCCACAGATGGTTTAAAAGATTCACAGTCGTTATCCAACTGTCTGACATAAACAAGTTGAGGCTGAGGACAGTTCTCACTTGTCTTATTACAGACTCTCTGATTTGTTCCTCACTTTGTTGCAACTTCCCACGTCTCCCTTGTGCTCTTGGACCATAATCTAACACCCACTATAATAAAAGGCTGGGGTATTGATGGGTGGATGGGCTGAGAACAGGATGTGCTTTGAGACAAATACCCAAGCAGATCTGTGATAAGGTACAGCAGTGTTTATTTTTCCATGAGCAAAATAAAATGCTTAAGTGTGTGTGTGTGTGTGTGTGGTAAAATGGTGACCTTGTTTCACAATATCAGTTTGAACCTTTTTGTTGTGAAGTCTGGCTTGGTAGCTCAAGCTTAAAGAATAAAAACTGCCTGGGGAGTAAAACTGACAAGATTGTCTGATTCTTACATTTGAGCTGATGAACTCAGGTCACCACTTCAGAGAACCTAAACCCAAAGAATACAAGAGCCACAGACCCACTCAGGTCTACAGTAATTTGACAGAGCAGGGTGCACATGGAAAATGCCTTTTTTTAAATGACTACTGCATATTTCATAGATGTATGTATAGATGGAGATTGTCCTCATAAGACATGGTCTGTTTGTTTAAAGCAACCTAATGTTACGTTGTCCTGACAAGTGACCTCTTGTGTTCATCCGAATGGCTTTCCTCTCCAGGGAAACAACAGTATTGACCATTTCATAAAACTCCATGTGGTTATGTTTACAGGCAAAGGTGGGAGGAAAGGCGTGATGTTGATACACACGGGGATGGGGTGATTGATTGATGAAAACATGTGTCCTTAAAGCTGGAGAGTTCATTTTCTGTCTCCTAGTAAATACCGGTTCCATGACAGCACTTACATTTTTATTAAATAAGTATCTGACAAACCTTTTTTTTCACAACCTACTTGATCCAAATACTGAGCGTCATGGTTCAAAAGCATTACATTTATAAGCTTAAATTATTAATATAATATGAAGGAAAGTTTAACTGGTCGTACACTGGTGTTACAGAGTGGAGGTTAAGGAGGAAGCAAAGGAGAGTGTGCTGCAATGCCAGCAGAATACTGATGATTAAAATGGGTTCAGGACATCAGTGATTCTAATAAGTTATAAAGATTTTCATTAAATCAAACCCCATTTTTGGTCATGTCTATGGTCTGCATTTTGATTTTGAAATAACCATTCAATGTATATTTCCATTCAGTAATTATCTCTTTTAATAGTAGTTTTAATTGTTAATGGCGGAGTTTGTCATTCCTGAAGTGGATTAAAATTGCCAATATGAGAGATTTATAAGAAACAATGCAACGTAAAATCCAGAATTAACTATATACAGTGAGTCCTCAGTTTCAAGTGGGTGGCAGGTGAATAGTTTAAAGTTTTAGCCTGGCACAGCTGACTTAATGGCATATACGAAGAAATTGCCATTTCAAATTAATAAATAAATAAATAATAGTCAAGCTACAGTAAAGGTCAACTAGGAAAGCAATTCAAACTATCTAGAAAATCACATTACCCTTCTAGGCTAAATGAGCCATTGAAACAACAAGTAACTGAACCGGCAATTCACAGTAAATCACTAATTTTAGCACAAAGAGAAGAGAAGCTCAGCCAAACTTGAGGTGAAGTGTAGGAATCATGACCCTCCGGAAGTTCAGATGCACCCTGTTGTTTGTTAAAATATCTCTGGATACTCCAACACACAAAAAATTATTTTCTATTCTTTTCTTTAGAAATCTAATTCTAATCTTACAGTATGTGGTACACTTTGTTTCAGAGAGTGGAAAATGCATGTGATTTTTATTTAGGATTAAAACATTCAAAGCCAACAGTCTGGTCCAATAATTTCCTTCTGTCAGATTTTCTGTTCTGCTTCATTGTGGTTTCAGTCATGCATCTTACATTTGTTATTACCTCTCTTGTCTTTAAACTATGTTGAAAGGGTTTTTAAACAAATAAGTATTTGCCAGATCCACCAACACAAAGCATCAGTGATAAAGTAAATGTAAACCATAAAGAGTATAATATACACAGGTCACAATAACCTGTAAATAACACTTATTGTGTTACTGTGTTGTGTTTTGTTCTGCAAAGTGAAGTCGATTGGTCATTGATCAGCTCTAGTGCTGTAAATCTGACTAGACTAGATGGGAAGAGTGACGATCAAGAGGCACCAACATGAAGATGTAAAAGATGGCATTCAACATTCAACATTCATCCGAATTTAATATATTAAAAAATCATGACTGAAATATGTGTGACTTTAGAAATGCATTTTTATGCTTTTTATCTGTTTACAGTACCACAGCCCTAAAATAAGTTTATTCTTGTTACAGTGAAGTTGTGAAAAACTCTATGGCTTGAAGCACAATAATAAATTACTTTTTTGCACGCTCATTTTTCCACCCTCAAAATGTCTTTAATATTCTACAATAAATATGGAGGCAGCTATAAGCCACAGGGTAGAGAAGGTTACAAATTTGAATCCCCACACTGCCTGGTAAAAAAAAAATGAATGTGACACATTGTCAAAGTGCCCTTGAGCAAAGCATTAACATCCCTAATTGCTCCAGTGGAGCTGCTAATTGGTCTAAAGTAGACATAAGAAAACAATGGTTCTCTTGGGCAGATTCCAGATGTGAATGTTTGTAACTGCGCAAATGTTAAGCCCAACGCTGCTTAAAGAACAGTAGAAAAGCAAACTCACTCTTTATACAGAGAGGGAACCAAACTCATGTTCAAACAACAGAATTTCTTATTGAATAAACTTTATACATGGCACAAAACAACTGCATTGACACAAATGATCGCAGCACTACTTCAATGTGCATAGGGGACTGTACAAAAAGGATTGTTGTGAGCAGGGGGGTTAAATCTTATATTTCACTCTCTCCTTGACTTGGGGGGGGGGCAAGTTGTGAACTCAACATTGACACATAATCACTTTTTAATATTGGTGAACTTTGTTGGCAAACGTTTTTTTTATTTAAACGTCCAGCAGTTAAGGAGCCAGATTATCATTCATTTGAAGTCGTGTTTCCGGCCACCTGGCAAATGTAAGTCTAATATTCATTCTTTATTTTTGGTCGTAATCAAGTCTGCTCTCAGCTCTGTAGCTGCTAACTGCTCCACTATGTTGACCAGCTAGTTGCTAATTGTTTTTTCACTGAAAAAAGCTGCCTGCTGCAGCCAAAAACCACATTATGGGGGCAGCTAGAGTGACCAAAACAGTATAGTTGTGAACCGGACTGCTAGACAATAAGCTGAATGCTCCATAAAGCTGGTGAAGGTGATAATTCTCTGCAGGTTTATCGTTTTTATATTGTCAGTCCCAACCCAAATTACTGCTGCCTTTGAGGGACAATGAAGGTAGACCTGGTGTTCTGTCATTTGCCCCAATATCTATAATCACATCTTTCTGGTGGAAGTGTATACATATGTCCCAGAGTGCAGCATGAGTCATCAGAAAAAAGAACTCTTCATGGGAAAGATTTGATTTTAAAAAACGTAAACATGCATTTTATTACATGTTTCTGGCGCAGAAGGATGGACAGCAGAACAATACACGCAGGGCCACAGGGTAACACTAAAGAAAATACATTTTTCATTTCCTGGGACCTTTAAGCTTTTTGAGTCACACAGGAGTCATTTAAAATCTGCCAATGCAATTTTGTTTACTATCTGAACATTCACATTGTATTTAAGTACAATCTCTCTCAGGAAATTACCACTCTAGGTTGTTTCAACATCACACAGCTGGCCCACTTTTTTGTGCAATGACCTTTTCAGCCCTTGTGAAAAAAAATGTATATTATATTCCCTCAAGCGCAGTGGCATTAATTCATGCTGAAACTCTATTCTAAGCTCTGGATTTGAACTCGGTTGCACCCGTCGCAACCCCTCTCACCTCTGCTGGTTTTCACTCTCAACAACAGATCAGCCAAGTGACAGAAGCCTGAAGCCCATTTAGTTCATCAGGCTCCCTGCAGCAGCTGACTTGAGCGAGGCGGCCGTCACACCAGCTCTCCTGCAACACATGCACTCTATCCAGATTGGAACGTGTCACTCTGACGAAATGCCAAGTGTCAGCATTCATGAAACCTGAAGTGCATTGGCTCCCATTTACTCAATATCATGATTCTAATAAGCCTCATGAACTTTAGGCGTAGTCTTCTGCTAATTATTTGAACATTAAACAGTAAAGACCAGCAGGGCTGGATTCATTAACGCACTCAAGAAGATTAATGGGTTCAGCCATGATGGTGCACGTCACCTCAGTCGAGAGACAAAGCAACCCAAGCCCTCAACAAAATAAACACACAACTTTGACGCAACTCTTCATAATGATGCTAAGCCCTCGTTGAACAGATTGGGTCATCAGGAGCTTGTCTGCAAAGTCATTTCTGTCGCAGGACAGCTGTAATGCTAATTCACACTTCACATGAGATATCAGATCTCTAATCAGTCTTTCAAATTACAGGGATGGGAGCGTCTGCTCCTTTAACAGAGGTGTCTATTCTGTTTACATAAGACTGCAACAAAGCAAGATAGAAATATCAAAATAGGGCACACTTGGCCATTGGTTTTATGTTTGCAGGCTGAAGCCTACTGATATCTTATCTATAGCTGACACATGTTTTGCTCCTATGCTATTTAGGAATGTTTTCTTTTTGCTTTTTAAAAACTTTGACATAAAGATCGTGAAGTTATTTTTCAAATAAAAATGTAAATTTTTGGTTGTACAAATAAAGCAATTGAAGATGTCACTTTGGGATTTGGGATATTGTGATAGCCATTTTTCACTTTTCTTGACATTTTATAGACCAGATGGTCAATAGTGAAAACAATCGGCAGATTAATCAATAAGTGAAATAGTCTCTAGTTTAAAGTTAAATCATATGCAATCATTTGGACTGGGCTGAAGAGGTTAGGGGCAGAGGCTTCTTGGAGAATCTTTCAATGAAAATATATCAATTTGCATTGGATATTCTTTTTATTGACCATTTATTTTTACCACTATGTCTAATACTGAACTTTGGTCAGGTTGTGGGGGTTTCCGGTGTGTTGTGTAGATTACTGTGCATTATTGAGTGAACATGTTTGAGGCTGACAAATGTTAACACACAATTACATTTTGTCAGGTTGAGTATGGTAAGGCTCATGTAGTGTGAAGTGGTACAAGATTTAGAAGAAATAACCCACACTGTACTTTAAACACAGCTCCACTTGATTGACTTTTAGTAACATGCCAGTCAGTTGCTACAGTACTGAACAGCTATTTTGTTTCAGTTAAGTTTATTTTTGCACATTAAGATGATGATGATGGTGAATTTTCTAGAGTTTGTTTTTAATCTATGGCCTCTGATCAAATTCAAAATCAAGGTTTACATAACTTTTCTGAATTAATGAGAAAACGTAAAAAGTATTAGAATCCTCACTGCAGCTGTCTTGTGTGGTGTGAACAGCATCTCATCTCATCATAAAGAGAGAAACCTTGGCTTTAACTTTATTCAGTTACTGCAGACCTTAGAAGAAAGCCCTTAAATTCAGTGTGACAGGTGAAATGAAGAGAATCACTGTGGTTCAAAGATGGTCAACTGTTAAAAGGATTTCAGATTGCTCAACTATAAAGAATGTGATGATAAGATGCCATGCTCATAATTCTTCTTCGGCATGATGCTGAGCTGCATTATGAGCTGACAAGCACAGAATGAAGGTGCTGCTCTAAATATCATCTGCCCTCATTTACATCTACAAGTGCCTGTCCATCAAGATGTATGTGCACTTTGCTGCTTTCTGAGCTTTGTTAAACACACACCAGGCAGCTCATTTATTTTGTCAATTTCCCCCCACGCTCAGCTTTCAACTTTCAAAGCGAGGGCACTCTGTGTGTGTTTTAACTTTGTAGGCCAGTAGCGTATTAGTGACTCTGTCAGCAGCCATATTTCAGGATCTGTATGGTGTTCCCAACCCTCTGCTCCCATTAACAAACACCATAAAGTGTCAATTGAATTATGAGCCCTGGTTTCTGCCTACTCATTTTGGATAATAGATTTTGTGTTAAATCACGCAGCTTTGTTTGGTGAGTAATGCTGGGCTGCCTGAGGACAAAGCTACCATACTCTGTAACCTCTACCTCATGCAAAGCACTAACAAGATGCTGCTGGATGTTTCTCACAGTAACATGTTACACAGGAGACCGTGGATTGAATTTTTCCACTGCCTCCAAATCCATGAGTGTTAACTAGAGACAGAGAGTCCGGTGGTGGCTTGGCTAAGTACTGCAAAACATTAATACAGAGGAGAAAGGGATCTTTCCAAGTAAATGGACCCAGTTTCAATTGTTAAAAGCCCACAACTCTGCAGTGACAGATTTGTATTGTTCATTCCCCAATTAATAACTTCACAGTGAAAGGTTTGCGGGCAGTGCTCATTGATTCTGTGTTATTAAAACTCCCAGTGCTACCCACTAAGTCTCCCAGCCCTCGCCTGTAGACTGTTAAATAGGACCCCCATCTACCGTCTGCTCTTCTAATTTGGGCTGTTTGCTATCGATATTGATTAGTTCTTGATATTCCCTTCAGCTGTCCTGCTCGTGAAAGTCTCCACTGTAAGTCATTCCTCACCCACATGTCAATTACTGTAGAAGGGGAGAGAACCACTCTGTCTTATTGAAAGCAGATGGGCTGAGGAGTCGAACAGTTTGCTTCTGTTGCAGATATAAAGGGCTGTGTTAAGGATGTGAGAAACTAGCTTGTTGTGGAAATTGTAGCTACTGCAGCAAATAAAACTGGAATGTAGTGTGATTACGGCGTCAACAGAGTGTGTGTTTATCTAATTTAAAATTAAAACGTTAGGGCTAAAGGTGATCTATAGAAGAAGATTGTATTAATGAGAATGAATGTATAATATTTTATTTGGGGGCTAATTTAATGTGTCTGAAATATATTCACTTTCTCTGTTAATTCAATGTTTCTAGCATATCTTGTGTACTGTTGATGAATGTGCTTTATTACCAATTTCCAAGAGAAAGCGAGAAAATGGGAAATAAATGAGAAACATCCAGGTCTTCAAGCTGTTAACATTTTAAAAGGTTCAAAGTAATATGAACTGAATTTGAAAGTGCTATTGTAGTCACATTTATGCCTGCACTAGCCTTGTAGCTTGTATTTTGAGATGATGTGATTACTGTTTATGATACAAAAATATCCGTATTGTTACTTCACTTGGATGTTTGACCGTCACTGTTTGACACAAAAAGCCTGTTATCTCATCTGTTTTCTGCTGAAGGGGGGAAATCTGAGTTTAACGTGTGCACTTACAAGCGTGATTTGCGACATCACAACTTAAGCCCGACTGATACTGCACTTTTGAGACAGATACTGATATAACTATGTGGAAAAACTGAAAACGATATATGAGCTCATCTTATTGCAGTTTTTTAAAGCATAAACAGACAGACAACTTTGATCCGGATCTCATAGATTCGTCTGGGGTGTTTTTGTGACCGAGATACATACTGAGCAGGACTCTGTAATCATGACAATTTGGCATTTCTCTGTACAGAAAGTTCTTGTTGTGTATCGGCCTGGCTGATTTGTCGGTGTAGGTTTAATCACAACAGTGAAAAGTGATCAAATATGTAGCTTACACAAGTGTGATGGAAAAACTGCATATGTTGAACAAAACACAAGAAACACTTACAGATCGATGACAAAGATGTATTGTACAATAGGAGACAGACAATCAGAAGTCATCAGCTATCTCCAAAGATTCAAAAACACAGGTTTTATAGTATTCTGGAAAAAAAGAAACTATTTTGCTGCAGCTAGGGGGTTTAAGATATTTGAACGCCTAGATGCCAAACTCTAACTATGTTCTGCTGCTATAATTAACATTTCAAACGTGAGTTGTCTGACTGAACTTGTTTCTGCTTCCCCCAAGTGGACAAATAATTCTGCTTTTGCCGGTTTAAGAATGTTTAACCATTGTGCTACCCTGTGGAGAAGACACTGGGTCAATATGACCTGGCAAGGTAGCACAAGGGTTAAACAGTTGATTAAGGATTTTTTTGTGGAAATCAGGGAGTTATTATTATCTAAAGCAAAATGTTTTTATATGTCTTAAAACATGTCTGCATTTGCAGCAACAATATCTGTCCCCACTCAAACATTGTGTCTTGCTATGAAGCTCTCTGTGTTGTTGACACCCACAGAACACTAAATAAAGCATTTTATCAAACCTGCATGCTGTATATCTACTTAAAACCAAAGATAGTCTTTCTCCAACACCCTAGAAACGGCCAGTAAAGCCAGTGGGTACTTCTTAATGACTAAATGACATGATGTGGCAGTGCCTTAGCTCTGCTCCATCTGACACAGATGTGTGTGAAGCTCATAGCTACAAGCATGCAGCCAACAACACCAGCAAGGATTGACAGCTTGAGGCCAAATTCAGATTTAGGTGCAATGAAAAAAATGAATGCAAATACAGTAGACAGCTGTTTGGAATGGAAGTGCATTAGTCTGCATCTGCTACAGTACTATTGTATGCAAGCTAAAGACAAGGATATGTAACCATTCACAATAAATAGCATCAATTTCACTTTACACTGTATATGATTAGTTGAGTTATCATTCAGAAATCAGCATAGGTTCTAAAAACATGAGCCTGAGGAATTAAACATAGCCTTATTAGGCTTCAAGACCTTGAAGTATGTGCAATCATGATTCCTGAAAGCAGTTATTAGTACAATTTAGTCTGATGAGCTATTAACACATGTCAATGGAGATGATTGCTGAGATGCACATTTCCTCACCACCTGCTGCATTTGATTATCACCGACAGGAAAGCCGGAAACACCATCCTGAACTTCAAATCAGAATCGTAATTTGAAAACTTTTCAAACAGGTACAGTATGTATGACAACTCCATAAGGCTGTCACACTTTTGTCCAAATGTTTCAAAATCTAAGTGGAAGTGTGTCATTTTCTCTGAGGAAGAAGCAAGAACAAAGTTTTCAAATTGGTTGTGGATGTTTTTTTGTTTTTTTGTTTTTGCCAATGATGGAGACTTTTGTAAAACTTAATGAGGCCATTTTTTACACATCCAATCTCTTAGCAGCAGCTGAGTGATGGAGCATCATGCATGAACAAGGCTGATTAAGAGGAAGGAGTTGCATTCAAAGCAAGAGTGTGATGACTAATGTGAATTATTTGTTCAATTTCAGCTCAAAACCCGCCGCCCCCTATAATCAGAGATGACCATGAACAGTAAGACAATTTGGATGACAGAAAGAGTGGGCCTGAGGTCACTGCAAGATGAAATAAAAAAATTGAATGAAAAGCAAATTACTCCTTGAAAGCACCCTTGTCTTCTCTGTGATGTACAGAAGGACAGGACATCAGAGTGGTGTTGAGAACACAGAGCGGATCAGGGTGATGATAATATTAGAAATGGGTGTGAGAGCTCTCCATTCTCAGACATGATAGATAATGGCATTTCAACCAACCTCTCATCACTAGTACATAAAGCTCTGCCTCTTACCTATTCCATTATGCCTCCGTCAAGACTGCCCTTTTGAGTTTCTATGGCTTTTATATGATAGTTACCATTACATCGATGCTGGCTGAAAACCTCTCAACAAAGCAGTAAACAAACAAAAGAAAAATACATGATGAATCAAGACAGGTTCTTAAAGCAGCTTCCAGGTTACCATGATATATATATATATATATATATATATATATATATATATAT
>JAVQJL010058270.1:0-10840 GCA_036024295.1 Nannoperca obscura
GTTTGAAAGCAAAAGTTTAGAGTTTGAAAGCAAAAGTGTGGAAAGTTTCTCTCTCAAACCACTTTTTTTGACTGTTTTAAAAAGAAACAAAATTCTCTCCATACTCACCCCCCCATACCAAAATCTATTTGTTTTAATCCAACAGTAAATGGTTCAATATTGTCTGGACTGCAACTGACACAAATGAGCTGGCAGCAACAGGCGCCTTTAATAAAGGAAGCATGAGATGAGGACCAGAAAGCTCTCAGCACTTGGCAAGCCACTGTACTCACCTAGGAAAAAATATGCAAGAGGAGCTGGAAAAACACCACTTAAATCCACTCCCAGGGACCGCGGCAGGCCAAATGGGATCCACATACAACAGGCTGAATCATTCAGATTTGAAAAGTAATCGTTAAGTGGTATCAAGTCATTCCCTGAGTTGTCCCACTATCACCAACATATCATCTGTTGTGCAATTAGTTTTCACTGCACTATCTGCTGACCTATTTTTTACAAGGTCAGGAAAAACAATAAGGAAACAAACTCTTTACACATTCATGTGACAAGAATGATTGTCAAAGATGGTTCAATATTCTTTTCAAGAAAAGACAAAAACAAGAAGTAGAATATTCTGGGAAAATGTATGCACTTCATCACTGGATAATGAATGAATAATGTGTGTGCCAAAGTTTGTGGCACTCCATATGGTGGTATGGCACTGGAGGAAAAGTCAGAGGAGTCATTAGGCTTCATCCTCTGGGGACCATGAAATATTACCGTCTGGGCCAAAGTGGTGGACCAACCAACCAACATTGCCTTCCGTACTGCCACATCACTGTCGTACCTCAAACTTCATAGTCACACATTGTCAGACAAAACAGCTCAGAGCACTTGGAGCTTCATGGACTGAGCGCAACAATAGGCTTGTTTGAGATTAACTGCACCTCGCCTGGAAAAAGGATTATTTGAACTGACAGCAATCATTTTGCACAATCACTAGATTCCTCTATCAAGAGATTTTTAAGCCAATGTTAAAAATGTTGCAACAAATAGAATGTTAATTAGGTGTGTTTCCATCATCTGGGTTGAGGCAAATAAACTGTCTATCTCAGGTTCCAATGTCAGAAAAAAAAACATGGACCTAAATCTTACTGCTATTGGGCAGGTTTTTTTGTTTTAGCTCATATGAGACCATATTTCTTGCTGACAGAGAGGTGTCATTAACAGGTCTCCCCTACAAGTGCAGCACTGAGTTTGACAGATCTGGGGAGATTTAAACTTCAGTAATATACTACTATTGCTTTAAGATTACCATTATATAACTAAAAACAGAGATACAGCCAGTCAGGCTTAAATACAATCAGCCAGATGGATGAAGAACTGGGCTGGTGTCCCAGGGAGCATTTTTCTGCTGATTAGCTCGTGAAAAGCCTGGAGGCATCTATCTAACATATAACCATACTACCGTTGGTTAAGAATAATTATTTAATTGTGATATGATAATCATTTCAATAAGTAATGTGACTTATGAAATAAGTAATGAATACTTGACTTGATACTTTATGTTCTCCTTCCTCCTGCTCTCTCTCTCCTGCCCTTTTTTCTTTCAACCCAACCGGTCGAGGCAGATGACCGCCCACCTAGAGCCTGGTTCTGCTCGAGGTTTCTACCTGTTAAAAGGGAGTTTTTCCTTGCCTTGAGCCAGGCTGTAACAATAACTCACTTGGACATGAAAACGCAGGACATCAAACGCAATGAACCGAGACAGAACAAAGGAAGCCACCAGACTAAATAGACAAGACAAACGATGGGAACCGAAACAGGTGGGTGACAAGACACAGGTGACTAATCAAAAAGGGAGGGAAACAAGACAAAGACAGGAAACTGACCCAAAACTACTAAATAAAACAGGAAGGAAAACCCACAGTTTCTGGACCATGACAGGAGTGACCTAACTGAAAACATTGGCCTTTCATTGCGAAGTGCAGGTACTTCCTGTGACGCTGCAGAATGGGGACATGGAAATATGCGTTGGTCAAATCGATGAAGTCATCCAGTTGCCTGGCTGAATGCATTCCAGAAGTTGCCTGACCCTCAACATACGAAACGACCTGTGCGCAATGAAACTGTTCAACTCTCGCAGGTCAAATCGACCTAAACCAAGGTTTCTAGGGCACCAGAAAATACCAGAATACAGAAAAAAAACCCTGCCCATGCTTCTGAATCATGCACTGAAGTCACCGCTCCCTTCTGAAGAAGTATGGCAGCTGCTGCCCTCAACACCACTCTGTCTGCTGGGTCAGTGAGCGAGGTTTGAAGAATCCTGCCGAACGCTGGGGGCCTGCGGCAAAACTGCAACGCAGTTCTGTCCTGTCCATCCAAGCAAAAAGAGGGCCGGAAAGGCGCACCCACATCAAATTGCAGTCTGAGTACTAGGGCAACGGGATTGGCGGGAAGAACAGAAAGCTAGACTAATGTTGGCAAGTGGTTAACCTTAAAGTTGTCAATGTGGAGGGGTGTTGAATTATTTGTTAGTTTACTAGAATCTATGGATATTACAAAGACTGCATGTGTGGGGAGTTGGCTAACGTTGTGCGCGTAGGCAATCCTACAAGTATTAACACTAACATATCTTAACAACTGTTAGTTTTTGTTAGCTAATACATTAGTTTTGTATGAATTAGTTACTGTATATATTCGCCTAACTATCCTTTGGCTAGTTAAGCTAAATGAGGAGTTTTCAAACAAGTTAGTTTACTGTTTAAATAAATTTTGAGGCCCTTTTTAATGTGTGTTTTAACTAGTATTAGCTAGTAAAATCTTACTTGACAGTGTTGTCTCGGTAACTTTAAGAAAGTAAAGTTACTACATTACCACAAAGTAAAGACAATTTAGTCCTTGCTTTATCTTTTATGAAACTGATACTGTTAAAAAGAAATTGCAAGGCCTTACGGCTGTAATAATTTTTGGGAAATAAAGATTTCTTTTTTTTAATACCTGGTACACTGCAAGAATCCTGTTCATGGCAGCATTGTGCCAGTCACTGGGCATAGTCTTGGTATATATGGCCTGTTTGGGTTTGTGGAATCATTCAGTGTTCAGAATTGCTGTTTTTGTGTCCTAGAGAAAAGTGCCTACACGCGGCAGCTGTCGTCTGTACCTTTTGTCACCTCCTCCTCCGACAGCTTAGCTTGCTGGTAGGTGAGCCGATCGAGTGAGCCGGCCAAAAATGCCATGTTTGCCAGGGCCACCACCTGACCTGAGGAAACCGGCCGTCGTACGGTCCCTGTTCGACGGGAGCCGCCCCTGACTAGGGCAGAAGAAAGCAGAGGCGGTGAGGCAGACCCGGATCTTGTCCTTGATGGGGGGCACCTTCTGCTCCATTCCCACCGCTCGATCGTACATCCAGGAACCATGCCCAACGCTCACGCTCATCCCTGGGGAGTGTGAGGCAATCAGGACATGACTATTGACTGAGACAACAGGTGTGCCAAGTGAAAAAGGGGAAACGAGCAATGCACGGACTGGGGGATGCTATCCCAATTGGAGGGTGAGTACATTGAACTTTGACTCAGGTGCCGAGGCAGAGCCTCAATGGGATAAACCAATAGCGAAGCCCATTAGAGGGCGGAGCACGTACGACATAGAACCTCTTAACTGCTAAAGAAGTGGGTGGTAGAACACTGTCAATTTAACTATGGCTACACTGAAAGGAGAAATCGTCCCATTTGTTTTGAACATTACCCTGCATTTTACATTTTTGTTTAGACAAAGTAGTTCAAGACTACTTTAAGCTGGTAGATGTTCATGTAACATATGGACCAAAATATTACTACATCTATGTCAACCAAGAGTGAGTTTTCAGATAAGTGAGTAAGGATATAGTCTTTAGTTTGTATTTATTCAAGTTGGGAATTCCTTTTTGCTGCGACGTCAGACAGTTGTTTTTTAAGTCTGTTTTTCCTCAAGTTGTTTGTTTTATGTGAAACCTGTTCTTACCTCAAAATAAAAAGTGACTTTTTGTTTAATACGCCCGTGTCTGAGTTTTGACCAACCCTGTGACCAAATCCTTGACATTACGAACTGGCCAAGAACGTGGACGCCAAATCTTGGAAGAATGCCCTGCACTCACAGGGTGCACGGCTGCATCATCAAGAGGAGCATCTGGGCGTCCTTAACCACGGTGCCTGCACACCAGGACAGTCTGCAGGCCACCTTTTAACACCCAAGTTAACCAGCTGACAGAAAAGCTACATCAGGTGCTGGCTCTCCTAGAAACCAGTACAGCAGATCAGATACCTGGGACTCCATCCCCACTGTTGGTCCAACTGTTTCCCGAGCGGTTTCAGACGCCCAAACGAGCAGCTCCGGAAAGGTTCTCCGGGGAAGTGATTGTCGTTCCTTCATCATGCATTGTGATTTGCATTTTGAACTGAACCCCGCAGCTTTTTCCACAGAGCAAGAAGGACCCGACAGCGAGTGACACGACAATGACTACAAAATAAAACAGGAAATGAACAAAACCAAACACCTAAACTCAAAGACTATAACTTAACTTAACTGACAATTCTTTACATTGAGGTTGGTTAGTTGCATTTTAGCGATGGATATTTATTGTTATTCAACCTATAGATAATTGTCATCATTATCATCTAGCACCAACTAACCCTAGGGGTCTAGTAGTACATTATCAAATACAATATATTCAATTTATTGAATATATTCAAGTAAAATACAATACCGTACAATATACTACACTTCGTAGAAAGTAAAATCATTTAACTGGTGTTGTATTCCCAGAACAAATTAGTCCTAGTCTTTTTTTTTTTTCTTTTTTTTTTTTTTGAAAGCGGCCAGGCAGGTTGTTTCTCTGATGGATGTAGGGAGATGGTTCCACTACTTGGGGGCCAGACAGGAGAAAAGTCTCGGATGTGAGCGGGCATCCCTGAGAGAGCGAACCGCCAGGCGCTTCTCGGAGACAGACCGTAGGTGGACGGGGGTGTAAGGCTGGAGGATGGTCTGGATGTAGGTTGGTGCAGTCCTGTTCACCGCTTGTAAGGCCAGTACCAGGGTATTGAATCTGATAAGAGCAGCGATGGGTAGCCAGTGAAGGGAGATGAAGAGAGGGGTGACGTGGGTGTACCTCGGTACATTGAAGATCAGACGTGCTGCTGCATTCTGGATCTTCTGGAAGGGACGGATTGTACAGGCTGGCAGACCGGCCAGGAGCGAGTTGCAGTAGTCCAGCTTGCAGAGCACAAGTGCCTGGACCAGCGGTTGGGTGGAGTGCTCCGACAGGTATCTCTTAATCTTCTGAATGTTGTAGAGAGTGAATCTACACGATCGCGAGACTGCAGCAATGTGGTCGGTGAGGGTGAGCTTGTTGTCGATGGTGACTCCAAGATTCCTGGCCGAGGGAGATGAAACAAACATCGTGGAGTCCAGGGTGAAAGAGAGCTCATGGGAGATGGATGGAGAAGCAGGGATGATGAGGAGTTCTGTTTTAGCGAGGTTCAGCTGGAGGTGATGTTTGGTCATCCAGGTTCCTGAACATTTAAGGGATAGATTCCATATGTGAAAGGGGCTTAACTAACCCCCTCTGGGGGTCTGAGTAATTTTATGTTTCTCATATACATTGAATCTGGCACTTGTTTAGCACTTAGAAACGAACATCACCCCCTATAATATTCTGTCTAATACAAGCTACCACAAGAGACCAGTTGATGTTGCAATTAATGTGTCAGAAATAGAGGCTGGTAAAAGTCAGATTACAAAAGGCCCATTTAATGCCGATTTCAATCAGATTTTGTTCACAAAGTAATGAAAAAAGGAAAGAAGATATAATACAGGATAGATGTTTCAAAAATAACAACCTACTTAATGATTTTATTATAGACACTATCTACAAAATGTTTTTTTTTTCTGTTTTACAAGACGAAAATCATAGAAAATGTGCCACTAGGTTGTCATGTGGTTTGAAATTGCCCCAGTTGTAGAAACACACGGAGTCACTCCTCACTACCAACCCTGCATTGATGCACAGCAGCAAAAGTAGTGGCAAATGAAGCAATAGAATCACCCTTGAAAAGTAATGTAAAGGCACCTGTGGCCAGGGAGCTTGGTATGCTGTTTTTATGTGTGTGTGTGTGTGTGTGTGTATGTGTTATTGTCAACAGGGAAGATAATGGGTTATCTTACTTGACATTTTTCTGAGTTGCACTAATGAAAAGAGAGACTATGTGGGGAGATGTTTGGACAGCCAAAGAAATTCTCACTGACTCAGAATCTTAAATGTTTTTCCTGCAGAGTGGCATTTTCCAAACTAGCTCCTCACCGTTTGCTTTTCATGTTTGTCACCAGCGATAATGGACTGTTTCGTCAGAGGATAGTATTTATGTCTGTTAGAACAGCACTAAAGTGAGCAGCCTTCTCCCTGAGTTAAACCACATTTCTAGAAAGTGTCAAATCTGCAATGTAGCCACCTTGCAATTTCATAGTTGTTTTTCCATGGCATATCATTTAAATGTTTCACACTCAAATGGTGTCAGGAACATGAACAAATGTGCTGTAGCAGCTGATGATGCAGAAAGATACCTCACCTTTTGCTATAAAAATGACATGTGACATGAGAAATATGGAAATTCTGAAACAATATTAAAGTCACACTGCCAAATTTAATCCTGCACTTTGTTAACTAAATATAAACTTAGTGATTTTCAAATTCACTTTCACAGTTTAATATGAATACTGTTTCCAAAGCTCTGCTAAATGAAGGGAGAGTCTGAAGCCTCTACAGTATATGTCAATAAATCCTCCAATACAGATGGTGAGACATAAGTAAGAGTCGTGCGGAGAGGAGCAGCCTATAAACGTGTAGCCTCTATGGTGGTTTACTTAATGTCAATTCTTGTCTCACCTTTATTTTGTGCACTGCCAGACTCAATCCCCATTTGAACTCAGCAGGGGACACATAAACTATTCAGCAGTGTCCACTGAATCTCTGGCTGCTGACCACTAAAAGAATTAGAAGATACATGGTTGGGGGAAAACAGTTTCTTTTTAGGAGAAAATGCAGTATAGATCCCTTCGGCCCTTTATACCCATTAAAGCAGATAGTTTGTGAATGCACACCCTTCTAGATTGTGCCTTTCCTTTTTAAATAACTACAGATTGAAAGATGGCTGTAATGTGAGCAGTTCTTATATGTGGTGTCACAACAGAAACAACAAACATTGCTGTTTCTGTGTAAATTCAGTTTAAATTATGTTTATGGTTTCGTGTTAAAGGGATACATGCTTTCAATTTAGTCCTGTATATTACAAAATATGTTTGTATAATACTAATTTGCAACATAAAATGTATTTATAGAGAAACATAATGCTACCAGATGTTTTTTTTCTAGCCAAGCTATCGGCATGACATTAGGGATGGCTGTGTTGGTAGCTTGGTCCATTGTTTTTCAATAGAACCCCCTCCAGCCCATCCATCCCCAGTCCCCAAGTCTGTCTACTTGCTGTTGGAAAGTGTCCTTTTACAAAATGCTAAGAGTTTGAACTTTGTGGCTATTCGCTTGTGATCTTATCATTTGTTAATGATTGCTTGTGATCATCATTCATTCACAGATATTAAGGATGCTCATGTTCTTTACTTGCAATGTGTGCAATGTGCTTGCATGTTCCATTTTGTTCAATTCACTATTTGAATCACATTTGCCACATTGTAATTGTGGAATGTTCACTGGTAAAGCATTCATTTGTTTTCCCTACTTTATCCACCTGTTGTTATGTCTCCAGAAGTGGACCCACAGAAGCAGAACGCAAACACAGGCTGGTAACAATTGAAACACAGTTTTATTTCCACACAGAGATGTAACAAGGAAGAGGTCACAGGGCCGAGCAGGGCGGTAGTGTGGAGAAGGGAGGCGAGTCAAACGGGTGGAACGCAGGGAGAGAAAACGTCAATACAGCGAATACAAAGGAAGCTAGTCTCAATAGTCGTCAGGCACCACGGAACTGTTACCACAACAGTAAACGGACTATTATTATTATTATTTTGGTTATGTAGCCACTCACCGCACTAAATTGTTATCTTGGTCTTGTATAAAGGTCAACAGTGACTTGAAGCAGGACTCTGGATGTATTTGTAATCATTTAATCAAAACCATGATCTTTCCCTAACCTTCTGTGGCCTAAACCTAAGCACAGGATGTCATCCCAAGTCCAGCACTTTGTACATCCACCACTCATCTCCTTTCCAACCTCAATGACTGATGAAACATTTAAATGTGGACAAGTTTCAGTGACTTATTCATTTTTATATTTAATAATAAAGTTTCTATCCCTCTAATTCCTTACTTCCTGCTGGCTTTCATTTTATTTTCAATGTATTGTAATTTCTCATCTTTCAGAGTTTCAGATGCAGACTTAGATTCAGAAAGCTTACATGGCATCTGAAGGCTGTAAGAAATTTGGCAGTGTTGAGTGTGACTGACAGAATCAACAGACCACAGACAGATATTGTCAACTTGTGATTAATCTCCTGATGAGTCTCATTTACAGTGTTATACAGACGGAATGAATGGCAGACTATTCGCAGTTATGTTGCCTTCCAATAAGGAAAATAATGCACTGGAATTGCCTGCTGACACTGGTGGGGAACAGAAGAAAACGCCTGTGCATGGTTTACCTACAAAACTATGAAAAGACCCTCACATAGAAATAAAGAGCAGGATAAAGAAACAGGCAGAGCCTACAGTGTGCACAGTGTGTATAGGAAATAATGATTGTCAGCCTGTGCCTTTGACACGTGTGCATGACGGGGTGGTGTGCAGTTGGCAGCAGGTCTAAATGTGATATTGTAGCCTTTGCTTCCAAGTACTCTCAGATTGAAATATAACCATTGTTTTATGTGGTACTACTCTACAACTATTGTAGCACCTCACAAGAGTCCACAGAGAAGAACATTCAAGGACATTCATGGCAGACAACAAGCCTCATTTCAACAGCCTTTGCTCAGTTGGCTGTAGCAATTCACTGATACATCCAACCATGTATAGAGCCCCAAGGCTGTAAGCCTTCATCAATCTAAAGTAGATGACAGGCTTGGCAGCACCATGAGAATGGTAATGCAAAAAGTTACAATTTAAGAAAAAACCTTGCTCCCTCTCTTCATTTTGTTGTCAAGCAAAACCCTCCTGTTAGCCAAGGAAGCAGCAAGGAATGTTTCCTGTATGACAACTTGCTGCATTATTGTGCACTAACCAGTTCAAGGGGAGGTCTGGATGTTTAAACTAACATGATGCCTCTTGTGGACAAAACAAAGAGCCTGCTGAGGAATGCACTGATCCAATCTACCAGATCAGTATCAGCCATATTTTACGCAGATCAGCTATCAGCCTTAATTTACTGATCAATATTGAATCCAGTTTCTTTTTAGATATCTTGATAAAATTCACTGATGCACCCTGATGCATAATATTGTCTTATTTATTTCAGAGTGTTCCACGCAGTGAGATAGATGCAGTACAGATTTAAAATGTTTGGAAAAGTTGGAAGTGGATCAGATTTAGTTTCACCAGATAACTGAGATTAGGTATCAAAATCAGTACCAGGAGAGAAAATGTTAGACTGGTGCAACAATCAGTACACTCCAGAGAAACACAACAGTAATAGTTTGGGGCACATTACTAATACCAGAAAATACCACACTTCTCTTAGGCACAACTGTTCATACTGTTTGTTTGTTTTTGGTTTGGTTTTGTCTGCAGTCCAGTCCAAAAAGTTTAACTTTAAACATACTTTAAACTTACCTGTACTGGACATTGGTAGTACAGTCCTATCCACCACTCTCCCTGTAGGTAAGGACATAATCAATCCTTAATTCTAGGCAGGCTGTGGTATTCAAATTAAGTAATACCCTCAACGCCCCACCCACTGTCCTCTATTCCCTGCCCTTCAACAGCAACCACCTTAACAAGAAAATTGTCAACTTATGAGAACATGGCAGACACAGGGCGAAGGGCCAGAGAATTGAATAGTCTCATCTTAATTGGTTGAGCATGTGCATACTAATTACAGTGAGCCCTGTAAGAGGGTAAAGCCTTTGTGAAATAGATCAACAACATATACATCTCATACATGTATAGGCAAGCAATGTATTCTGCACGTCTTACCCTACAGATGTATAAAGCCTATATTTATCACATATTAATGTCAATTTTATTTAGAGCCGTAATGAAACCATATTTTTCCAGGAGCCAGATGTTCTAATTTGCCAGTGCCTTCATCCGAAACATACAGAACAGGATTTAATTTGTCTCTTTGTCTCTTCGACACTGAACCAGTTGCTGCTTTATAGAAAAAATTATAAATTACAATAATAACATTATGAACTTTTACAAAGCTTTTTCTAACATAAATATGTTTTGGGATTTTGAGCTGTCAGAAAGAGTTCATCCAGGTCAGGGTTAGTTCATTTATTTTAGCTCTTTAGTTTGCCATCATGGACAAGCAGCTTAAGGCCATCATTATGTGAGGTTAAGTCATGTACATAGGAAGTGCCACTCTGTGTTAAGTAGCCATGAAACTAGACGGTAAAAACTACAAGGTAACGGTAAACATATGTCTAATATTAGTCAATAATGAGTTTTGTTTTGCAATGTGCTGTGCTGATTGTGTATGTACTGTATTTACTGGCACACAGCTACATTTAAAGCAAGCCTTTGTACACTGAAAGAAATGATACTTTGAACCAACTTAAAATAATTACTCTAATTTGTTACAGCTAATATTTTTTTTCTTTTTTAAAACTAATATTTGCTATTACATCCATGTATAGTTTTACTTTAGAATAAAAAAAA
>JAVQJL010058278.1:0-19200 GCA_036024295.1 Nannoperca obscura
TGTGTGTGGAAGTTGGTCTCGACCGGCTCCATGTGATTGAGTGCCCTGAGATAACTTTGTTATGATATGGCGCTATATAAATAAAATTGAATTGAATTGAATTGAATTGAATTGAATTCCTGTCTAAGCATCATCCCCAGAGCGGATTTAGTCAATGTTACAGCTTCATTCAGGGTTGAATTGAAACTCTTAAGGTTTGTTGTGTACAAGAGAGCTTCAAGGTTAACACTGAATATTTTGTAAATCTACTGAAAAGCAAAAAAAAGGGAAGAGTTCTCCATGTAAAACAATGGTTGGGTGAGTACGTTCATTCACCATCTATCAAACGCTGAAATGGCAGAACTGTGGCACTGGCGGCCATCACAACAAGCGTCTCTCGTCTCAGACCATGACGGCAGGACGGTGCGGGCAGGGTGCTGGTTGTTGGCGACATAAGGGAGGAGCAGATAGGAAAGGAGAGGGGAAGGGTGACAGAGTTAGTGGGGCGGGCCTTGCTCAGGCTGGGTGGTGCAAATAGCTGTCGCTTCCCTCGCCTACCTGCCTGCCAGCCACTCTTTCATAATCTCTGTTGACAAAACAGAGACACACAGCCCTGGTCTGACCAATGAAACTCACACCAGTGACATAACAAGAGCTGCAGCTGCTGCTTTCGCTTGGAGCACCCGCACAAGCCGTGGACAGTCTTCTCTGCTTTATGAAGGATAAAAAAAGATATTGGCAATATAAATAACGTATAATATAAATATAAAATAGAAATATAATACAGTACCAGTCAAAAGTTTGGACACACTTTCCCATTCAAGTAAATGGGAAAGTGTGACACTGTACGTTGTTATAGCCATCAGTTTGTGTTATAGCCATCAGATTGAATAACTTCAGTCTTCTTTCTGAGTCAGTTTGCCTCAGTGCTGCCTTATTTTTATTATAATTTTTATGATTAACAATTAATTGATTATCAAAATTGTTATGAATTTATTTTATCACGACTGAATAATCAACTAATCCAATACTAAGCTGCTGATGGCACTGTTCCTGTTGCCAATTGTATGTCTTTAACTTTATTGTTGCAAGTTTTGATTTGTTTTGTTTTTTATGTACATTTTTATCCATTTGAACATGTTACTGTTTTTAATGAGGCGCATTCTTACATGTGTGACGGCACTTTTCATTTCACTTCACTCAACTTACTAACTGCCCTTGTGTGCAATTATGCTCCCCTGTATACTGAATAGGGTGTATGTAGAGAATGAAATAAATACTACCTTGAACATGCAAGTTTCAGCTCTAGTGGATGGTCTGCCGTTAAAGGCGAAAGAAACTGAATTTTAAGTTCTGTTGATATTTCTCGCCAAAACGCAGATACTCTCCATATGTTTGATGTACACAAACCTTCCGACTTTATCTCTTTGCAGAATCATTTTTCTTCTTCCTGTTCATGTCCAGTTCTCTCCCTCCTCCCCTCTTGTACCAACCTCACTCTGCCTCCTGTCTGTAAAACATGTGTGAGACTGCACGTGAACGAAAGAGAGAGTGTGGTTTGGTTAAGTCTGGGTACATTTGAGTGTGTGTGTGTGTTGTCACCTGCAGACAGGAGTAAAAGATTAATGCTTTCTTTCAGCCTCTGTGGCAGGTAGAGCACAAAGAATAATTTGATTTCTCCTCCTGTCTCCCTGCTGTCTTCCCACTCTTCATTTTCTCATCTGCCTGAAAATCATCTGCTCAACCCTCTTTGTTTCCTTCTTGTTACCACCACCACTCTTTTTCCAAAAACTATTCCACCTCCCAAAATCCAAACTTCAAACACAAAACACCTTCCATTAAACATTTGCTTCAGAAAACACACACACTGTTCTCTGCGTTCAGGTCAGGAGGATGTTGCAAGAATGTGGCAACAACAAGAAACCGTCTCCGGCAAACCGCTCAACCTAAACCCAGCAGGCCGTTACCATGCCAACCATATGGGATGTTTGCCCACCTTGCGGCCACGCCGAGATGATGGACGATCAAATTCCCCCTCCCCTCGCTCTGGGAGTGTGGTCGTTTGTAGGCTGGTCAATGGAGTCTGGAGGAAACAAACAAACAAACAAAAAGTTAAACAATCACGCTAAAATGTGCATGTTCATTATGATCATATTAATGAAAAACAAGCAGCATTATTAATCAGCGGCCTGAAGACACATGCACATCAAGCTGCATTAACAGCTTCATGTGTAGCAGGAACTGTGAGGGAGTCGTGCCTCGCTATGTGCTTTTGTCTTCATTACTGGTGCACGCGTACAGAGCAAACACAGTGCGGCCCCTGTGTATTTGCATCAGCACAGACCGCTCCCACAGCCAGACCAACCACCCACACACACACACACACACACACACACACACGCGCACACACACACACACACACGCACGCACACGCACGTACACACGCACACGCACGCACACGAAAAGGGATGTTGAGACAAGTTTTACAGGAAGCCAAACGGTCGAAACCTGAAAGTGACGACAGCATGCAATCCAAAATTCAACCGGCCGCTCAAACTATAAAAGGTAAAAAAGAAAGTGCTTCTTTTCTACTAAATGTGCACTCCAGATCCACGGAACTGCTTTTCAACGTCCAGCCTTTATTGGCAAATATCTCCCATGTTTGGTGGACTCCGAGCAAGAGTACAAAAACAGACTATTAAGCTAAATTGCCGCTCTAATCCCAAAAGCACATAATAGGCTAATTTGTGTCCATTTAGATCCTGATAAGAAACAATGTGTGTGTGTGTGTGTGTGTGTGTGTGTGTGTGTGTTTTGGCCACGCCGAGCTGTTGTAGTAGCTCAAGTGTTCTGTCTGAACAATCATAAGAGAGTATCCCGTGGGGGTAAAGAGTGCGTAACCATGGAGAACGCTGGGCGTTTCCATGACACCCTGTCATCAGTGATGCACGTCGCCAGGATGTCTCATGGTCATCTGTCACTGTGCCTCAAAGTGTGTGTTTGTGTGATAGAGAGAGATAGCATGTAGGTTTACTTTCGTTTTGTATTATGTGGATGTGAGAGCGTCTTGTCGGAGGCACACAAGTTTACAAATAAATATCTGAGTTCAGGACACGCCTACATGAGCGTGTGTGTGTATGTGTGTGTGTGTATGGCTGACCTCATGCCTAGCGTGCCTAAGTTAACGTGTGTGTGTGTGTTAACTGTCAGCAACCTGAACGCTGGCTGCACCCATGATTGGGAGCAGATGGGGGCTGTCCGTGTGCATGTGTGTTAGGAGGAAGGAGGTGGAGGAGCAAAGCGGGGGGTGGGGGTGTAGTGAGTGCTCTAGTTTAGGTGATGTATGGACTCACACACCAACAGACAGAAACAGTATAGTTTTTAGTGGCAGTTAATTAATGTTCACAACTTGTAGCCACGATCTGAAAATCAGATGAGCAGCAGAAAATATGAAACGTTGATTAAGTCTAAAACTGACTTTGCACACCTTATTTTTCACGAGTTATTCGACCAATATAGCGGAGGTCTTGATTAAGAAGAACTAATCAGCTTCAATTACTAACACGATATGAAAGAAAGTTGTGATTCAATTCTCCTGAAACTGACTTGACACGATTAGTTAGATCATTTCAGTCAAGACGACTCACCAGCCTGTTGCAGTCCACTGGTCACAGAGTGGTGTTAAAAGCGATGTGTCTTTTTTCCTCACAAACGGTATTTGGTACAGACAACAGCTTGGTGAGAGCCCATTAACCAGACAAACGTTTTACTGTGGCCTTTCACTAAGTCACTAACGAAATGAACTAAATCCTTTGCTACAGCTGATATACTCTGCCATGGGTGATCTTTAATTTGAACCAATAAAACTAGCTAAAACAGAGGAAGGGATAAGCAGATATAAAAAAATGAAATTGAAGGGATCCGTATTGTTTCAGTCGATATATCGTTATCTGATTCCCAAATATTTATATCAGTATCGGCCTTTAGAAAAAAGTCAGTATCGGTCAAGCCATATTGGGATGGCTGCTAATGCTTGAATGTTTTGTTCATTGTTCTTAAAAAGGAGAGAGAAGAGATAAAATGTGTCTGAGCTTAGCAGATCTGGGGTTTATTTGCCAAACGGAAACCGGATCCAAAGTGAGACGGGCTATCAAAAACAAACCCTGTGCATGCTACATTGAGTTTTATACTCCGTATACTTGAATACGCCCTTTCAAAAACATTCATGTCCAGCCAAACGGATGTGTGCCTTAAAAAAACATCTTCGGGCGACTGGTAGATAGGCAAATGAAAACTAGTCGTTCCTTTGTGTAATCTTTTCCCTCTCTTCACCCCCTTCTTCTTACTGCCTCTTTTTTTTTGCAGGATTTTTCTCTCCATGTGTCCGTCTTGTGTAATTACTGTGAATAAGGGAAATTGTGTACGCTGGCCAGCATACACAACGGCACAGTGCAGAACGCATAAAAAGTACATTGTGTGTGTGTACTCTGGGTAACTCTGCTCTAGTTTTGCTTCGCCCAGACCCCCCCCTCCCCCCCCCCAAACAAATCCAGGACTCACATTGGAGCAAAATAGGAGCCAACCCACATCTTGGCACCTTGCCTCCCCTTAAACAAATCAGACCACAGAGGCTAATAAAAAACTCCAAGTCCAAAGCTCGCTTCCACAGACGAGGGGGTACCAAAGAGGGGAGTCATTCTGAGCTACCCCGCTCCGGCTACAATGAACTCGTACAAGACAGAGCGATGCTTTTCAGCTCGAACAAAAAGTGACAGTCTGTCCACTGTCTCCATCATCCCAACCCCCTTTTCTCTGCCATTAAATACTAACGCTTTGATGTTATATTGTTCTTGACTAGCTTTGCTAAAAAAAATTAAAAAACACTCATTGAAAACAAATTGCTTCTTAGTTCAGTGACAAAGTGAGAGTAAACTTTCCATCTTTAGACCAATTACCGCTATCATAACACACAGCCTGCTGCTTCAGACTTCACACTTCACAGAGGGATAAGAGGGGGGTGGAAGATGAAGAAAAGCAGAGGGAAAGCGTCTGGCTCAGGGCAGAAAGAGGCCAGGCAGGTCTCAAACTAAAACGCATCCAGGCATCCAGGGTGTGTCTGCTGTAGGCTGCCATCAAACATGCATTTACATATTCAAAAAAGGAAACAGGCGTTTGCATGAGTCATTCTTTCCAAGAAGGTAGAGGAAACCAAACTGCTGCACACACTGCAACATGCTACAGTATGAAGTCCACAACAATGAATCTGCAGTCACACATGTAGCTATGTAAACTCTCTGAGAGGACGGACTGTTAAGGAGAAGCAACCCCAAATAGAAATAAAAGAAAAATGATTGCATCAGGTTTTTGTAATAATAGCTCAAGGCCACTATAAAATGACTTTACGGTGCAACATCTGTTTTGAGTACAGGCTGACACTCAATGTAATAAAAGAGGCAATTTTCTTCTCTTAGAATTCACAGAGTATCAAATACTTAGTTTGAAGATGAAAAAAATGAGGGGGATTACTGCACACGTCAACCTCAACTTTGCTCTTTGCTTGTCTACAATTAAAAAGGCAAAACTTGTGCTACCTGACTGAGGTTATCAACACATACTGTTAGCCTATACAGCTAATTTATCCCAGTCATTATATAGATAATATAGATACAGTATACAGAGCCAAGTTACAATTGTGCATGTGTTATTTATTACCAACACTTTTACTTATGGATTTATTTACAGCAGTGGAGTGCAACAGAGGATAGAAAAGAATGACATTTTGCACATTCATTATCCCATGTCATAACATTCAGTACAGACATTCATGATCTCTTCGGGATGAATTTCAATCACTCTGATAATTTCTTGACTTTCCATACAGCACCATCCTCAGGTAAAAACGTTGCAATATTTTGGTTTACTTTTTTAAAATAAAGTTACGTGTCATCACACAACAGATGAGAGTCTCTATATTGCCTTAATGAATAGTCTCCAGTAACATGAGCTGCATTTTGACATTAAATGAGGGATGACAGATCATTAAAAAAAAAACTTTGGTTAACTGTTATCTTGCATTTCAGTCCAACCCTGACCAGCATAAAAGTGCACATTGTCAACAACAACAGCTCCTGCTACATCATTTGAACCCAGCCACGTGCTGAACGTGTGTGTAGAGGAGAGAGACTACATGAAGGAATGGACGCATTCTTGTGTGTTAAGAAATGGCAGTAACATTACAGAGCCAACAAACAGTCCTGATAAGATAAGCACAGTAAACCTCACATGTCCTCATCGGTCTCCTTCAGCTGAACCGGAGAGCAGGCTAAGAGCCACACATGAGACTAAATTTGCGAGTGTGTGTGTGAGTCAAGATGTGTGTTGTGAAAAAATCTCAGGGTCAAAAACGTGTGGAATGAGCATACAATGTGTATCAAACTCACAGTCCGACATGTCTGCATAGTCAAGGAGAGAACTAGATTTAATGAAACGCCTCATTGGAAGCAATCAATTATGCAGGAGCTGTGCATTATCATAACAGAGAGGAACATTTCTGAGTTAATTAACAATGAATCGAGAGGCAAGGCTGTCATGTCCCAGAGCGATGGAATGACTGGAGCTTTGGTAAATACCTAAAACATTCTTGTCATCACAAAGGGCAAATTACCTAGTTACAGGCCTTGTGGAAGAGAGAAAGAAATGCAGTGAGACTGCAGGAAAACCTGCTTTTACTTACTGGTTGTGAAATGAATTAAAAATGTGGGGGAAAAAACGAGGCCTCTGTAATTGAAACACAGGCAGAATGAGGCCCATAGGCTGAGGAAGGGGGCAGTTTTCTGGACTGTTCTCCCCTAATTAGTGTAACAGGTCAATCAATGAGACATGCCCCTCCATCTCTAACCCTGCCCTCTGATGGTGATTCTGCAAAAAAAAGCACAGATCTACCTGGGCGACAACCTCCTAAAATACAGATAAGCGAATTAGTCAGTTTAGTTCATGTGTAATTTAGCACGCAAATGCAAAACGCATGGAACCAGGAGGCAACATGAATCTAAAAAACGAATGGCACAATATAAACACAAAAAAGTACTTCACCTGGATGTTTGACCTTCACTGTGCAGAGTGATGTGTGTGCAGAGTTTGTTTTTCATCTGCTGAAGTTGGAAGTTTCTCTGTGCTCAGCTTAAATCGGAGTTTAAGACGTGTACGTACAAGCAGGATTTTGTTCAACATGCAACTTACACAAGTGTGACACTGACACTTGAAACCTCCAGCTTACATACACAGAATAGAAGACATTTAGTGTCCAGTGGGTAAAACGATTTTTCAATGAGGCAGAGGCAGTCTAGTTTATTCTATTATGTTATTATTTGCATATATCTTAAAACATGTCTGGAGGGGATCTTTAAAGAAAAGCTAGCTTTCTTTATGGCAACTTAAACTGCAGCATTGGCACTTATTTATTTGTTTTTAATGTGTTTGCATATTTATGTAAATCACTTTGAACTGCATTTTAATGCATTAACGGTGCTAATACCAATAAAAAAAACATTATTATTGCTGCTGCAAATTATTTTCCTTCACATTCGGACTGCTCACTGAAAAAAGTTGCCTTTGCATTACAACAAGTGTAAACAGCGTTACTGGAGGGTTTTCTCTGCATTGCATTGTGGGCTACTGAGAAGGCAGGCTTCTCTGCTTCTGCTATAATTAAATACTTCCTGTTTGACTGAGAGAGTAGACATGAAGGAGACTGTGAAAGGAGTCTTTG
Source organism: Nannoperca obscura (assembly GCA_036024295.1). Classification (NCBI taxonomy): domain Eukaryota; kingdom Metazoa; phylum Chordata; class Actinopteri; order Centrarchiformes; family Percichthyidae; genus Nannoperca; species Nannoperca obscura. The sequence goes on from JAVQJL010058278.1 coordinate 7,748, forward strand.
CTTTTTCATTCTGTGTGCCTGAAACTGCTGAACATTTAAATAAACCAAATATTTCCTCCTTCAAAACTCCAATAAACGTAGCAGAAAATATCTCACCATCTTGTCTTGTTTTATTTGAGAAAATTTTAAAGAACATATTACAGTAACTTTAAAAGTCAAGCACTCATACAGGCGCAAAGCACTTTAGGCAAAATAATTCACAGACTATGAAAAACAGTATCAACAGTTCTGATGTGCAGCCCAGCAGCGTCAGTCATTGCAGAGTCCTGGGGTAAACCCACGTTTGAGGCTGGTGTGAATGGGTCAATAAGCTTGACCTGGTTCTGCAACCCTGCTCCTGAGCTCAGCTCTACCTGGGTCTTGATACCTCCCTGCATTGATGTGAAAGGGTGAACATTTCCTACAGCACCTATGGGATTATTCTAACAGCTGGTTTATTGAATTATTCTAAAACTACAGAAAATACTGGAGGCGACTTACTCTCTCAACCATAAAGTCTGCTCATCTCAATCCCACAAATACTTAAAGGTGACTGGGAAACATACTGCTGGTTGTTATATTAACCTTTTTTACAAAATAACTTGTTAGAGAAAATAAATGATATAATTACATTACATTACATTTAGGCATTTAGCAGGCGCTTTTATCCAAAGCGACTTCCAAATCAGAAGCAACTGGGTGTTCAGTGTCTTGCTCAAGGACACTTCGACATATGGACAGGAGGAGCCTGTAGGAACTGTATCATCACTGTAACAACCTTACAGTGATATATATTATATTTGTTGTAGAATTCTTTGGGCTTTACAATGATATGCATTATATGTATATGTAATGTTAGTCAAGTATTCCAATTAAGTACGATTTTAAGGTACATATATTTTCTTCATTTAATGCTATTTTATGCTCTTACTCCACTAATATGAGAGGTAAATATTGAACCTTTTACTCCTCTACATTTATTTACAAACAGATACATGGATTTTATTGCAGATTATGACTCCACATTAAAAAACGTGACAAATGAATACATAGTGATACATAGTTATAGATTAGACTAACCAACAAGTAAAGTAGTTAAATTAGCTCCACACCAACTAGCTACAATAATAAAATTGGCAATTCCTCTGCAGAATGAGAACTTTTACTTTAGATACTTCAAGTACTTTAAATACAACTTTGCTCTTACTTAAGTAAGAGTTTGAAGTCATAAATTCTTTTAATCCAGTATTTTTACAATGCAGTATTGCCACTTTTAAGTTCAAGCATCGGAGTACTTCTTTCACCCCTGTATATATGAAACAAATGGTAACAGCCAGGGATGAACCGATGCCAAACGCCAGGTGTGAATGGTCAGACTTGTTCAGTATCCTGTATCAGATGCGGCGTGTGTGCGATACAGTGGTGTAAGATTTAAAGGTTGAAATAAAAGTTCAATAAATGAAACTTGGCAGAGTTTAAAAACAATATAAAGGGATGGTGGAGTGAGTGTGAAAGAACAGTATGTCTGTGTAAAGGTGCTTTTCTCACAAAAGTATTGCATGCAGATAAAACTCAAGCTTGTCACTGCTCGAGCTGCCAGGAGAAAGAGCACTTGTTTAGCTGATGAATGTGCGAGTGAATAAGCTGTGAGACTTTCTTTAGTGGAAATGGGACATAATTGGTTCACAATAACCCATCAGTGTGGTCTTAGTGAGAGAACACCATCTTCTCCTCCACCTCTTCTCTCCTCATCGCCTCCTTCCTCACGCTCTTGTTCTCCGTGGTGACAGTAAGGGAGGAGATTCACCACATAAACACCTCCCTCCCTTCCTCCCTCTATTTATTTGCTCAGAGTCCAAAAACTGCACAGCACAGGGAAAAAATGATGGGGGGTGGGAGGGCTGGGGGAGAGGAGGAAGAAGAGAGAAAAAGAGGAGAGGAGGGAGCAAGGGAGGGAGGGAGGTAGATACACAAACATGCACTGCAGATTCAGCTGCACACACGTGGACTGGGCACGCACACATGCACACACAAACACGTACACACACACACACTCCTGGTGGAGCATCTAAACCACATTAGCTGCCTGCCTGACATCCATCACTCCCACAGACAAAAGCACATGCCGGAGAGGCAGGGAAATTGCATGGCAACATGCATAACCACCCACAAACAAACACACACACTCGGTCACAGAGCAGCCGACACACCTTGAAACCAGATGACAGCATGCAGGAGAAAGCAATCCCTCCTCACACACAATATTCCCCAATCAAAAATCAACTTGCATTCACTTGCACGCACATCAGTGTCAGCACACATCAACCGTACGTTTGGGGAGCTGCTCATTCGCCTCTGTGCTCTGCTGCTGCTCTGTGTGCTTGGCAAACTGCATTAGCATTAGAGAAAAACAATTCCATAGTAACACAATGGGGGGAAAAAACAACATACCATGGTTGCTTTAAATATTTAAAGCGGAGGGAGCTAAGCAGGGGCAGCACGACATCTTGAGAAATCTTTTTTTTTCTTCTGTCGTTATCAATCTTCTTTCCTATTAGAGGGGGATGGGGCCCTTATCTAACCGTGTGTTTGTGTTTGTGTGTTTGTGTGCATGAAGTGCTTGGGGGTGCCTCTTATCTTGAAGATGGTGCAAGTGCATGTCAGTGGGGTGCCCCTTACCTAATGGGATGCATGGTGAGTGTGTGTGTTTGTATCTAATGGGCTATCTCTTGAGTGACGTAATTGGCTGGAAAGATGTAGGGGTGAAAGAAGAAGAGGACGGAGAAGAGAAGAGAAGACAAGTTTTTGGGAGGAAGGACAAACTTGACGTGCACTCTATATATTATGAGACCACATGGTGCCCAGTGTGCGGCAGGAGCAGGCAGAGCACCACAGCGCAGCCCTCATCCACTCATCTATCTAGCCAGTCTCTCAGCTCCCACTGTTCTCCCTCCCTCTCCAGCTCTGTCTGGTTAACTCAATAACATCTACAGCCTCCTCTCTTAACTCACTGCTTTTTTCGTTCCACTTGCAGAGAAAGCAAAGAAAGAAAAAAAAATCTGCCTCAGCTTTCTTTCTCCTCCTGCTTCCTCTCATCCTAGACGACCGGCTCTGGATCTCGTCTCCTCTGCACCTTTTCTCCGGCTTGATGCTGTGCACTCATCGTAGAGCTTAATCCGAAACAAAAAGGATTACTTTGATCGCATTAAAATCTGAAAACTGACGGCCCTCTGTATGTGCCATCTCGTTGATGAAAGGCATTGAGACTATGTTTACACATGCACATGTGCAGCACAAGAGGGGGAAGACACTAAAATAACTTCTACATCCTATTGCTAGCTTGTATGGATGTCAAGATCAAGTGTTTTTTTGGCCTTGATCCTGATCCGAGTCTGGTCCAATACTTTTATTTACTTATTGAATATGTTTCAGACGCTGTAGGCTACTTAATCAGATGGATTGTCATTGTTTCAAAACAATAAAGCTGATTAGCTTAAATTATTGACCTGATGTAGATGAAGGTTTAACTGGGAGAATGCGACTCCTGAAATTGATTGGCGCTGTCTGCTAGAGAGAAAACTTATCACTTCATTGGAGTTGAAGGGACGCACGATTGTGCAGTAGTGTTACAGAGTGGAGCTTCTCCTCGCACAAGAGATCTTTGGCTGAGCACAGACACCGGCTGCAGAGAACACGCTAAGCAGACAACAGCCAAGTTCAGTTTTGTCCTGCTGTCAAGTTACTCACAGAATAAACATTAATTAGCGACAGCCGATGAGACCTGCCACCGGTGGTGTTTGTCATTTTAACCGGACCGTGAAAGCCAAAAATGAGAAGCTGCTACCTGAACACCACATTTACACGCAGTACTGTCACTCGCATATGGAGTGGAAATGCTGCACTGTATAGCCAGCTGTGGTAAAGGAGAGCAGCGCTGCAACACTAGCAGACTGAGGTGACCAAACACAGCAGAGTACAGTGATGAAGCTTTATTTTAACAGATGCCGATCCATTAAAATATGCCCAGATTGGCCCAGGCACCGATACTTAGGATCAGCTGGGGGACATCTCTACCAGATTGTCTACTTGAACAGCAACAACAATTACAGTAGACCGTACTCCACCACACTGGCTTTTAGAAATGCTAATGGTCGAATGCAGCTGCAAGCCTGTGTCTACGTGCGTGCACATGGCATCAAAGCAGCAAGTGAGAGGGCTGCTCTTTTAGTTGGCTCATGAAATCATTTAAAAATCGTCCCACTCCGCACGCATGCACACACACACACACACACACACACACACACACACACCCAGTCGTTTGATGTGTAATGAGAGAAACCATTAGCAGTAAAAATGGGCTCTCCCCGCCCTGCCGCTCAGCAGATCTTAGTCAGAGCCACAGTTACATGTCTATTTATACATTCACTCTTCTTTAGGTTTTCTTCTTCTCTAACAGGGAGCAGTTTGTGCAGCTTACAGTCAAGAAGGCTGCATTCCTCCTGCCCTTCTCTCCCCGTGTCTGCCTCTCTGTCTGTATCTATTCCCATCCCCCCTCTCTAGCTGTCTCCTCCCTCTCTATACCCTTCCCCCAACTCTTTCCTGCTCTGTGCCTCCCTCCCTCCTTCTCACCAGGCTATATGCAGCAAGGCACCAATTCATCGGGGGAAAGAGAAACGGCAAAGGAGGACTGGAGATAGAGGGGGTTTGAAACAGAGAGATGGTTCGCAGAGAAAGAGAGCAAAACAAGAGGGAAAGACAGACTTAAGGGGGAATGAAGGGAGGAGTAGGAGGAAGGGGGCGAGCCAGATAGAAATAGACAGAGAGAAAATGAGAGATAGAGGGGAAAGGATGAGGGAGGGTTGGGTTGGTGGGAGAGTGGCAGGGAGGAGGAGGAAGAGGAGGAAGGAGAAGCTGGCTTTCGCTACAGCGATGGGCGTTCCTCTCCCGGTTCCTGCGAGGTCAAAAGTTTACCGTGGTTTTAATTTCACCTTTCCACAGCCAATCAGAGCGCGTCCCCGGCTGCTGGGGGAACTTTGACCCACTCGGAGAATTTGACTGTAAAGATCTGAAGCTCGCCTCTGCTTCTTCACCAACTATCTTGTTTTTTCCACTTCATACTTTTTTGTTATTCCCATCTTTTCCAAGCAGCCGCCCCCTCCCTCTGTATGTTTATTTGCCCTTGATCACAGAGGACAAGAAAAAAGCAAAAACACAGTTGTTGTTGATCTAAGGGGATAGTGAGAGGAGGGGGGGGGGGCAGGAGGCTTTATTGGTTTTTGTTTGGTTTTCTTTTTTTTTTTTTGGTGCATTTCAGTACTTTTCCTCTGCTTTCTGAAACAGATGCCACCTAGATGGCGTGTGGGTCGAAAACCACAAGATCAACAGGGTGAACAATGGACGCCACAGCACTGACACAGGAGTCCACAGTCCACGTTAACGTTACTTGATCAAAACAACATACACAGAAATACTCACAGGCCAACTGCAGAGACACACCCCGCACGCTGCCAGTGTGCTGAATGGTGAATGTATAAGCACCCCTGTGTGTGTGTGTGTGTGTGTGTGTGTGCAGGCATGTGAGCGTGGAGAGAGAGTGTGTGTGTTTTTGAAGGGGGAGGAGGCTGCAGTTAGATCATAGCATCAGAGAGGGGAGGGGCAGCTCTGCAAATAGAGCGAGCCGAGTGGCATGGCTGGCGACGGTAAGTAGAATGGCTTCAAGCCTCTTGTAAGGAGACTAGGCCGGGGGTGTGTGTGTGTGTGTGTGTGTGTGTGTTTTCTATAGCCACTTCATCATTATCTGTGTGTGTATGTTCGTGTTTGATTAATTAACAGCCATGGTCACTGAAGAAGCTCCCTGTTGTTCTATTCTCCCCACATCAAATGCACAATTGCCCTCCTCCCCCTCCTCCTCCTCCGCTCCCTCCTACTCCTCATCCTCCTCCTCCATCATCCACCTGACTGCGATAATAAGGCACACGCAGGCGCACACACAAGAACACACATCCTCACGAGAGCAGCAGACTTTGAATATCACCAGTGCGTGCAGATAAAGTGTAGACAGAGCGAGCTCGCAGACGTGACGGGCTGTGCCCACCCTTCCACCTGTAGCTCACTTTCTCTTCACAGATGCTGCGTTTCTACCCAGAAAATAAGATATGTCTGTTACAATCAGCTGGACTTAAAGGACAAGTCTCTGGTGATACTTTGATATTTTTCTTAACAGTCAACAAATCCCATTAATATATCAAAACCAACAATGAAAGTATCCAAATATCCATAGAGCTCCGTTGTTGTCCAAGAACTACTAAAAATACTCCTCTGAGCCACACTGTTGCACTGAGTGACACGTTCCTTCATTACCATGAACATGGGCCCTTTAGTTTATTTTCAGTCAATCCCACACACGTCGTCCTGCTGCTGTAAATGCTAAGTAGAGCACCAAAATCCTCAGATTAAAATAGTGCCCGACAAATACACTATTTACTCCTGTTTGAGTAACGTTTGCTAAAAAAGTTACAGTGCCCAGCAGTTTTAGGACATTATTCAGCCTTTTTTTATTTAACTATATACATGTGACCCACTTTTAAAGATTTAAGTCTTTAATAGAAGAGAATGGGCTGGGGGCTGAGAGTCACGGACTACAGCTGGGGTACTTGGTAAGCGCTGAGTAACAAACCAACATATTGTTGGTGTTGTTGAGAAAAACAAATATCACCATCTTGTCTTTTTAAAATGATAATACCGATTTCTATGTTTGTTACATTTATGATGAATGTGCAAGAACTGTCTTTCAGGATATGATAGTTCTATTCTTTAGTGTCTAATGTTGCTCATATCTCATACAGTTTGGGCCACTGTAAGCTTGAGTGATTAGAGAGCTTTCCAACTTCTTTTACGCAACCTTGGTGGAAAAAGTCTTGACTTTAAGGAAAGATGTGACGGACAAATCACAATAGGTTGAGGTAAAATATCGACAGGACTAAGAGAATCTAACAAAAATGTCTCTATAGGTGTTATTATCATTAGATATTGTGGCTGCATCTACTCATGAAATAGCGCTGAAGTAGCTTTTGAAATGTGAGAAATAGCCGTTTGTAGTTGTAATAGTGAAAATGTCCATCACAGTTCAAGGTGATGTCTTTAAATGGCTTATTTTATCCAACCAAACAAGGCCAAACATGTCCAAAACCCAATGATTTTCAAGTTACACTGATATTAATAAAGAAAAGCAGCAAATTCTCACATTTGAGAAGCTGGAACAGGACATTTTCCCCCATACATGTCTTACATAATTAGCAAAATTGTTGTGGATTGACAAATGGATTAATTATCCACTTCTTCCAGCAATGCTGCAATGGAAGATTTCCATTTTCTTGAATTGTTTGTATCCCAGGTAATAAGAGGAAATAGGAACAACAGCACATTATTATAGCATTTGGAGTTTCAGCTCTTATGACGGTTGTCACCCACACAAGATACTTCAGGGAGAATTAATGAAGTATAAAAAGAGCAACGGTCTGAATTTTGGCATCCTGGTCTTTTTTGTAGGTTGTTGTTAAAAGACGTGTCACTCACAATATCTGCACTGCGTCCAAAAGATCTCAAACCTTTCAAACTAGCCAACGATGATGGTGCAAAGCACTTGGATAAAAATCCTGCAACCAACAAGAAGAGAATCATTTCTGCCCTGAAATGTATCTTTCCACAACCAGCAGCCATTAAAACACCTCCAGTGTCTCAAGTAAACAGATCACCTTACATCTCAGTGGTGTTTCATCCATCTTTCTCTCTCATTCGGCCATTTTTTCCCCCGACCACTTGTCAGGTCAGACAAAGGAGCAGTGGTTTGTTTTGTGGCCGTGTCAAATTCAGGTGGGTTGATAGCCGTAGTGAAAACGTTGAAAGCAACTAATGGTTTCCTAACTACTTATTATCGGGTCAAGTCCACAATGTCTTTCCTTCTCTGTGAGCTTCAGCTAAAGTTTATTTCAAAAGGGAGCGAAAGTATTGATTGGCTAAAGTTATTGGTTTTGGACTTCAGGTGCAACTTCTACATTAAACACCTTTAGGGGAAAACAGATACATTTAAATCGATGCAAAAGTTTCGCATTCTCACAAATATGGGATTTTAAGAATCTGTAAAACATCCCAGCACAAACACAAGCACTCTAACATGACAAAGTCGCTATGGTAAAATGGTCTGTAACACTTTGCCTGAAGGAGAGAGGCCCCAGTGTTACCCCAGGGTTTAAGGTTACACAGTAAATGGGCTGTTTGAAAAACACTTAAATTTTTACAATGTCAACTGCATTGCCCATTCTTCTGCTGCTTGAAATCCCTCAAACCGTGTGGCACTAAAACAAGAAACCTCTCTCCTCCATGTCTCCTTTCTTTCTTTCTCTCTTTGCTTCACAGTTTCAGTTTGCTACTTCTGCAGAGTAAAGCTTGTGGAAAAATCAGCGTCACCATGTCCCCCGACCCTTAACCAGGGCGTCGGTTGTTTTGTTGGTAAATACAAACTCCAAAAGCGCTCAAAAACAAACACGCCCTGCACAGTGTTAGGCATAGCACCACAATCACACAGCAACAAGTTGCCCAACCCCTCCTCCAGCTATATTTCTGTTCTTTTGTGCAGCTGAAGTGCGTCAGGACAAAGGTTAAATGCAGAGCAGTCACAAATTAGTCCTCACTAGTCAGAGTTGAATATATGTCTGTGTTTCGGTGTAATGTGGTGTCAAAAGGACAAGTAAAGTGCCGGAATACGTACAGCAGGCAGCGGAGCAAAGAATTAAATCAGTGATGACAAACAAGGACTTGTCAGCATGACAGCTTTGTGAACAGTCTCCTGGTTCACCAATCAAACCTTCTGAATGTGTTAAACTATTTCGCATGAGGTGTCGTCCAGCCACGTCGGACTGCCAAACTGTTCTCTGAAATATCTAAACTCAAGGTGACGCAAGTCTTAGAAACTGGCAGGATTGTTCCTGCAATAATCATTTCTGGAGACAACAAGAAGTCTTCAATCAAAACTGCCGTCCAGTTCAACTTTCTCCAGACAGTTTAAGCTTCGCCATTTTCTGTTTAACACCCATTTTCTCTCCTTTGTCATAACAAAGTCCATTCCTGTTTCCGAAAAAAAGGTGCTAAAAATGTCAATTCTTGAAACAAACTAGTTCGTATAAAGTTTAATTTGTGTGTTTGTTCTGAAAGGCCACACTTGAAGGCAGAGCAAAACCTGTCATCATTCAGACAGCCTCTCCTCAAAGGCCTTCATGGTGTGGCACTCGTTTGTACACATGAAAAGTGAGGGAAGTTATATTAAAAATAAATGAATTCATTTTACTTTCACACCTCCACACACCTGGCCAATTACTGTGTGAAGTGAGTGTGCTTTGTCGGATTGTCTGTTTCGAAAAGTTACAAAATAATTTTTGGACGCAGCCGAAAGCAATTCCAACGTCGGAAAGGTGTAGGTGGGGTGTGCAGACACCGTTAGACAGTCCAACAAGCACTTCATCTGAAGCATACAGAGCCCTTCTTAGCTTGCTAAGCACGGCAGCTAATTCAACACCTCCTGCAGCTGCTTCACAGTAAAAGCCAGCTAAATCCAAAAGTTTGATTCAATCTGTATTGCACAGCACAGCACAGCACAGCACAGCGGACTTGTACAGCAAAGGAAACAAATTAGTATAGCATACATAGCTCTCAAGCTCTACCCTTTGTGTATTTTCAGATAAGCACCTGCAATCTTTGTTAAAAGTTGGAGCCCATTAGGTGGATACTTTTTTGGAAATGGTATGAGGCTGCTTCCCTCTACTAGTCATCCCTTGAACAGACCAGGAATAAAAATGTAAAAGAAACTGAACGATTGAACCCATCTTTTTAGCGATGTCACCCTGAAACATGCCGCACTGGCAAACCAAATAAATGCAAAAACAGATTCCTGTCAGATTACTTTATAACTGTACTCTTTACCTCGAGTTAGTCACTAATTATTTCTAACTATTTCACTATACTTCCCAGAATTATAAAATCCTATTTGGATTGAACTTTTTCCTTAAATTGTCCTTCCTCGATCGCATTTGATCTTCTGACTGGTAAATGTCTTTTAATTTTATTTATTTATAATACGTGTTATTTTAGATCTGAACGCCCACCAAGCACCTGACCACACCTGGCCAGCCCCTGTGGGCACACAGACTTCCGGATGGTACACAACAGTCAGATCATGTTTCCCAACACTATACAACACTCTGCACAACACTTTGTTCCATGCTGAACACCACTGACCAGAACTAAAGGTCGAACTAGAGGTGTCCTCCAAGTAAATTATTAATGACTTGTTTTCTTTTCCTCCCTGGACCTCTACACTCCCTCCCTCCATCTCCTCTCCCCTTTCTCTCACTTTGATTGTTGTTTTCTCACTCGGCCTCACTCTCCTACCATCGTAATCTCCACCTTCTCTCTCGCTGTGTTCTGCCTCCTTTTCTCTGTTTAAGTCTAGCGTGGAGATGGTGTTATTTTTAGCAGTGGTGAGATAGGGAGGGAGATCGTGCTGGGCTAACACATACTCTCCACGAGGCCCTTACTAGAGGCCTGTCACCGATGTGTGAGAGAAAACCGGTTTTCAGTTAACAAGTGTGTTTCCACCGTGTATGTGTGTTTACTGGAGTATCACATAAACATTACTAAGCTGCTTCCATTCGAGTAGGCAAAAAGTCCCTGTGATAACAGGCATCCACCCTTGTTAAAAGGAATGACATGATGCAAATGTAAACAAAGGGCGTCATCACCACCAAAACTCAAAACAGGATTAGAGCCGTAATTTACACAAGTAATGTTCAAAAACGGTAAAAAATAAAATAAAATAAGCGAAATTCCAAAAATATGATGGGTTAACATTTCTTTGTGGCTGAAATTGAGATAGTGATGACATGTCGAGTTTGAGATTTTGCCTGTGATAATAAGGCCTCTTCAATGTGATTGGGACTGAGATCGTCAGCCTTGTCTTTCAAGTAAGCAATTAGCTTTTCTGTTTTATCTATGTGGATGCCAGTCTCTCTCGGATGTTGTATTGGTTAGCGTCGACACTCGAGTCTCGGGTTCTTGGACCAGCTCTGACTTGTAGAGAGTTGAAGTTTCAATTATAGCCAGCGTTACTTAAATGGCCGTCATCTTCTTGCCAATGTGTTTTAACAGGTAGACTTGTTCGTGTGGCGTCCGTCAACATCAGCAACTTTTATTTGATAGCGTGGATTAGCCAGGTCATTTACACTGATTTTTAAGGGATACAGAATAAAGCAGCTGTTGGAAATGCTATATATGAATATTCCCGGGATTTGCACAATTAACAAAATGTCAGATTTGGCTTTTAAGCGTCCATACCAGCTAAAGGGGAACTGATTTTAAGTTGATCGTGATCTTTGGCCTTTGGCCAATGAAAAGGGCATAATATTAAAATTAGATCAACAAAA